>JACJUY010000697.1:110645-170408 GCA_014220935.1 Platorchestia sp. MABIK
GATTGTCTACATGTGGGAAATACATACCTGAAATTATGCCGTGTATTTTTGAAACACCCTGTATGAAGGGCTCCACGATTGCTGTTTTGTGCTGTTTTAACGGAATCATCGAGTTGCCGTTACCGGAATTGGTCTGTGTAAGTTGTATGTGACTTGAACTTCAGAAGTGAGTGTAACATTAGAATGCTGAAGGTTATGGCTGTTTATGATTTTCGGCGTCAGTAAGCCATCTCATTATATGCTGGGGAGTAATATTCTCAACATTCATATGAGTATGTGTGTTGTTGCTCTTCGTGAAAATAATCAGCATCAGTCGGTCAGTGTATTGTTGGCAAGTCATCAGGGTTCTATTTGCACAGTTATCTATATTCTTGAATATCATTGTTGCATTTTATTATATTTTACATTGAGGTCTGTCTTTGAATATGGCAAGTTATGAGTATGTGAACTGCATTTCCTTAACGTTCTCGATCACCCTGAAGATCCTCGATCGCTTGGCAGGAAGCGTCCGCAGGTGCTTCCGTTCCTGAGCTGTCCTTCCCTCGCCTTCCTTGAGCCAATCAAGGCTGCTTGCATTTTTTACTTTTGTATCTCCATGACATCCATGATTGCATAACCTTTAAACAATAGATGGACACCCTTCGTTTGCTATTTTCCTATGAAAGGACCGACACGAAAGAAAGCCGCTCTGCTTAGCGCAGTGCATATGTAGCGCTGTCTCGAGGTTCGTTCAGTGATTATGCCTCTTAATTTTTTCAAGTCTCAGAGAAAGTTGAGTGTTTTCGCAGCCTTGTTAGTAATTTTTCAATTCTTGCGTTTGCAGCAATCCATATTGGAGAATTCACCTCACCCGAACAAGCTTTGAATTGTTCTTCAACTGAATAGCTGCAATGATTTAACCCGTATCCAAGTTTCAGCTTTCTTGATGTTCGGAAGCACGTAGTGCTCCGTGCTTCTCTGCTGTCTAGTTAATAGTCTTGAATGCTCTTGAGCCCGGTGTTGTGAATTTTGGTTATATTCGCAGTATGAAAGGCGTGTGAAAATGTGTTTTTGAAAACATTTTTATTCTGCTTGTTCATTATCTTCCTCTTTGCATACCACCCATTTTCCCAAAATTGTGATGTATTCCGAGTTAAGGGCTCTGGTTCTGATGAAGGCTCTCTTTCCTGTGTGAAATTTCCTGAACGGAGGTTGTAGGTTTTGAACTCACTAAAGGGAAAACTATGTTGATGGATGGAGCGCAGTGCTAGAATGCCGCTAATCAGTGTGAGAATGATAGGAACTCAAGACCATGCAACATAAAATCGGAGTGCGGTAGTTCCGTCACTGAACGTACAACGGAGCAAAACATTCTGGCGGTGCGATGAGTTGCTGGCGAAGAGCAGATGCACGCAGCAACGTCCGGCAGCTGCCGGCGCTGCGTCGACCACACGCGTAACGATCTGCGCACTCGTTACGCGCTTCTTGCAGAGCCAAATCTTCTTAGATTCCCACAAGAAAGCCGCAAACCTAAGAAAGCTCCGTTCGAACGATGCTAGACAGTTTCTTCTTTTTGCGGGAATGTGTGTGGCTGAACGCTCGTAAATGAAGGAGGATACTCTCTTGCTAGGCGCCCGAATCTTCTTCAAATAAGCAAACTCCTTACGACCTGTCTTCCAATAACTGCTGTAGTAGGCAGAGTTGTGGTGGTGAACGACACGGACACTGAACCACGCTTTCATGGTGGGGCGTTCCTAAATTTATTTTTAAGCTAGTTGGTACGTACATACATCGTCTTTCCAAACTGTTTCTTGTGGGAGAATTTGAACTTGTTTTTTGTACTGAAGTTATCCAGGCATCCCGGAGAGCGATTATATTAAACAAAAGTGCATTATTTTCTCACAATAGCCACAGCTTTTTCGAATAATGTTGTCAAAGAACTATTTCTCGCAAAATTTGTTAGATATTGACTAGTGTTCTTCCATCTTGCTTCATTCCATTCCTTTAAGTAAATAGCTACGTTTATGGTCAAATCCCATATGCTCTTTTTACTTGGGTGAATAATGGGTGGACCATGGACCATGCGTGTGTACAACAGGACAAATTTTAGGAGTACTGCCTACATCGTTAACGTCTGCCGTAAACGAGTTGCCAGAAAACAAGCGGTGTAGGTTTTACATAATACCGCTTTGTTCTGAGTTCCTGTGCAAACATGATGAAAATACTGACTAGAAATTCACTCCGAGAATCTTGGTGCCGGCATCGAAAGCGCAGAACTGGGAAAGTTCGCGCTTGCGTGCGTCACATCGCATGCATGCGTCGGGAAAGGAAACTCCTGACTATCCCACTTAATGACACGTTCGCTGAACAGGAACCGAAGCTCCGAAATTTGTGCGACCAACCAAAGATACGTCATCCTTAATTTACCAACTTTCAGAAATGATAAGCATGTAATTGTGGGAGTGAGATATTCTCCTTTCATTTCTTCCTTAGCGCGATGCAGAAGTAGATAGCTACGCTTTCCAATTCATAATCCTGGTTAGCTTAGAGTACCCTCAATACTAACATTAAAGGATCACCTGAATGCTTGCAAAAAGTTTAGTTTTTGATCACGTTAAATGTAGAGACGTTTCAAAATTACAGTACCGCGGCACGAAACACTAGAGCCTTCAACTTTTCTTGTGTCTAAGCTTAATTTTCGGTTTTCTGCTTGCGTCTCTCTTATAATTGGTGACCTGTATTTATGATAAGGCTGAATTTATGATCTCTCGTTGTACAGGAAAAGACGCGGAATCGATGTAGTAAAGAAACCTGGAATGAAGCTGTACTATCCAGGTACTTAGATAACTTTGTCACACTCCTTTTATGATATGTTTTTGTACCTATAACTATGGTGCTGCTTTCATATCCTGCGTAATCAGACAATCGTTCCTCGAACTGCAATTCATGCGTTACATTATTGTGCCGCTCTATTGGTGATTCGAACACGTAATTTTCTTTGAGTGCTGGCGTTTTGAAAGCGCCTTCGCATTAGCTTTTTTAACTAAAATGAAGGTTAAACTAAAGGAAAAAAATTTAAATCTAGCTTTTTAGTGCTTTTTACTCAGGTTTATAATTTCGGGGATTTGATCGAATGTGATCGAAATTTCTTTCGAATTCTCCGCGTGAACGTCTATAAGAAGCATGCATGGTGTTAGTGGGGAAGAAATGGTTGATAAGCCGTGGCTTTAGATCGTGGGAACAGTGCCCCTATATCGACCGAACTGCAGTGTTGATGGCTCTATTATGCTGGTGGAGCGAGGTTGCGAACATAAGGCGTGATGGGCACAGCAGCAGCGCACTCCTGCCACCTCACACTCCGCCCCTACGGCCCATTGTGCAGCATCAGCCTATTAGGCTTAATGCTCAGATCGCGTCACTCCGTGTCACACTAGTTCATTGTTCCATGCATTCCGTGTCTAGGTTGGGTCTGGGTTTGTATTCAACTTTCGCTTCGACGGCTGCTTTTGTCACCGTCCTGGTAGTGTCGATCTCACATCTCAACCTCGTCGGGGCATCGTTTCACGGGCCAGGCGTGTCTTTTCTGTCTTCAAATACCTTCATGGAAGTTGTAACCTGTCAATTTGTTTGTGTTGTTTGGTCTTAAAATATGAATGACCATAAGCTTGTAACCTGATGGAATGATTAGCTTTTATTGTCTCATTTTAGGTGTTCAACAGTCAATGAAATATTCGATTATAACATTAGCTTTCGTGAGCGTTGAGTTATTGTAGTGAAATTCAAAATAAAAATTATACTGATTGAAAATGTTGGTACACCATTAAGGATTGAATTGCCATATAAGTAGTTTGTACCACATCGGTAGAAAAGAAAGTGTTTCGAGTTATTTCGAAGGAAATAAGTTATTTCCATTGCTTCTCATCTATGATTCTTTACTGCATCATTTAACGTCCTCTCTCCTGCTACCGTCCGAGTGGTTTACATTCCAAATCGATGCCAGCTGAAGAACCTGCCGGTAATGATGGCCGCCATGATCAACGACTGAGGTTGTGCGTCGTACTTAATCAACAGTTTGGCATGATCGAGCTCGAAAATTTACCGCTGGTAGGAGGAACAATGATTGCGGTCTGGAATTATGTTCCTGTGTCTGCAGCCTCTGTTTCTGAGTGTTCAACTGATCTAAAATCACTGAGTGAAGTTATTAAAGTATGTTGGCGCGGCCTTCTCTTTCGGCTTCCCTCGACCTCATTTTTAGTTTCTTAGTGCTTTTTAATTTACGTGAACCCCTCAGGGGGATACAACTATAATATTTATGGGAATTAGCACTCGTAGGAGGAATATGTGAGGTCCTGAGCTAAAGGTTAGGTAGGTCTCATTTTTTTAAATAGAAGGTTTTTTTTTTTGTTGTTGTTGCGAACCATCTTATTTTCAGTCCACTCCTGTTTTCGGCACCTACTACTTTCTTCTTCAACTTTTATCGTACTTCATAAACTTTTTTCTCTACTAACTCTTTTTATACACCTAGTACAAAAATTCCGCGTTTCTCTAAGTCCATACTAAATGGTGTCTTCCTCCTTCCACTATTTGGAAAGCCTTTGTTGCGGTCAGGGAGACGTAAACGAACATTTAATTTTAATTTAATCAAACTTCACATGAATATTTTTTCTGATTCTGTTCAGTTCCTTTTTTACGCCTGTTTCTTCAATCTTTCTGTTTCATACTCACTTGTGTGTTTCATTTGCATATTGTGATGTATTCTCTTGATTTTTTCGTGGCACTTAGTACCGAATGGCTCTACTTTTGAGAGTTTTATTTCATCTGATCCCAGTTTCCGCTTATCACGTGAGATGCGTGTTTCCTCAATCTTGTTTTCCAATGGCATGCGCATACTGGAAACCTGAATAATGCTATATATTGTTTGATCTGAAAGTATTGACCGAATTCAAATATTTTGTGTCTGAACAGGCCCTCAGGGAACATAGGATAGGCAGTACGTTTGTTCGTCGGTCATATGTTTTGGTGACAGGCGCCCACGTATACCGTTAGGTTGTCTGTAAGACAAGCTTCCGTCTTCCGTCCCCACTTGACTTCTTTTGGTGTTCATGTTTTCTTCGCAGTCTCTTCTTCCTCATTTCTTTCTCTTCATTCCTAACTTGTTATTTCAATTCGTAGAAGATCCTGTGTAGGTCCACACTCTGTGCATAGATTCCCTGTTTTCTACAGTTAGTATTAAATGGTTTTTCCTCTTCGTTTTCTTGCGTTCAGCTATGATGTGGCTAAGGAGTCTTAAACAAAGTAATAGGTATAAAAATAATGTGTCTCGGTCTCGAAGAACAGAATAGTACTTCTCTCTTGTTAACATTCGTCTCTCTTCCTCGCGTGTTTCTTTGAAAGCGATAATAAAAGAAAATTAATTGAAAGAAGTTAAATAAGATTTTCCCATTGATTACGGTGAAAATTCTTTCATACTTTGCTCATGGAATTTTCCCAAAGTCATCAGTCTCTCCCTTCTCTTCCCTGTTATCTCCGCGAATTTGACTGATGAAGGAAACTCATTGGCGTTCATTGGTGAAGAGCAAGATAGGAATCACACTCGTCATGCGGGCTCTTGAGCATTCAGGTCTGCCCTGTTGATTAATGATGTTCATTAACAGTTAGTTTCTGGTTAGCGTGGAGAATAATTTCTCTTGTTTGTAGATATTGTAAGTCGGGAAAAGTCTCTTGCTGTATTAGTTTTCGTTGCTTTTAAAGTTCACATGTACTCTGTTCGAGGTTGGCTGTGATTCTAATAAAATTTTCTAAATTTACCATATCATTTCAGTCATTTCTTGGTCTTGTCGAGAGACAAAAAGTTCTAAATATGGAGATCGAAATTGTCTATCGTTTCATCTCTATTAAACAAAGAGCTACCTGATTATCCCATAAAAAGACCTGTGCTTAAACAGTTCATCTAGTTGGAGTTGTACTGACATGCAAGATATTACGTGAATTTCTCCACTTGGTTGTCCGATAACTGAAGTTTCTCGTTTCCAGAATGTCACCATGCGGGCCTAGGGCGGTTCAGTATTTCAGGTTTTCTCCGATCCAAATCGAACGAGACCTTTTGTTCGTCACGCCGCTGTGGGACTGAAATCATTACCATTGCTATTGAGGGCTCCGAATATTCCCATTTTCTCACTACTGGCTCTCTGGCTCCAAGTTTTGGGTGCGTATCCTTCGGTCCCTGGGGTCTGGGTTTTCAATGACTCGTTAATGCGCGTTTTTGTGAGAGTATTTGCGTATTGAGTGCCGAGCTTCTCTAATATTTGCACTTTACATTGTATTTTAACTTCTCCTTTGCATTTCAAATGTCTTTCTTTCAATTGCTTCAGGTGGTGACGATGATTGTTTTGTTTGAGTGTTAACGTGGCGATTTTGTTTTTTCAATACTTTGCCTTGGAAAGTTTTTAGAACTGTCGTTCGCTACTCAGTGTGTGAAAGAAATGCACTCTTTTGCACTGAATAATTTGCATTTTGTAACTCATTGAGTGCAAAAGAGTGCACTTTTAAGAGCGCATTTTTTTAAGCAGTGCACGATTCTACGAGAAGCAACCAAACTGCAACACGTGTTTGGGCCTGCCTAGCTTCTATAACGTAGAGCAAAATGTGTACTTCAACAGGCTCCAGGATCACTTTTCTGGGGCAGAAAGAAGACCTGCTTTGAAACTCTCCTGTTCTGTAAAGTTCTATTGAACAAAGTATACACAAATACGAGCTGCACTTCCCATGTACCGGTAACATGTTTTAATATTGTTGTTAGTGTACTTGATGCTCATATTTTTATCTCTGTAGATATTGAACATTGAATATTATCTCTGTAAATAGTGATATTTACTGTTTGGAATAATCATCCCGCACTGTATTCAGTTATCTGTACCCAGTTCGAGGTGGGAAATTATGTCATTTGTATTATGAATTGGATTGCACGTGTTGATGAATTTTCGATTTGGTGCTCTAAATTTTTCCGTTTGAGGGAATTGAACCAAGATGATCGAACCTCTTAGTGTAGTTTTTCTACTGAACTCTAACATTCTAAAGCATCATGCCTCTGCTGCTCGGAGAAACTACTAAATTTATCTGTGTCACTGTAGCTGCAATAGCGGCGTTTTTTCAACTACAATGACAGCGTAATCTGCCTCTATAAAATTTAAGCGCTGGTTCAAGCGTGACAAATTTTATTGATAGGATCAGAAGACATGCGGCACGGCTAGCGTGCGACACAAGGAAGAGGTACACAAGCCTCGAGAGTGAGGCATCAGTCTCGTGTGCACTGCCGACAGCTCCTCTGCTGCACCAGAAACAATTAGCTTCTACTCAGAAACCCTCTAAAAATATGACCTACTTTTCAATCATTCATACTTGGTGTTCAATGATCCAAAAGAGTTGATACTGATAACTTATTCACATATTAGATAAACCTTTGATTCACCGTATGTCTCTGAATGTGCTAGAAAAGTTTAATGATTGATTAATTATAAGTTAGTGTCAGACTCCCTTACCACAACAAAGAAGTTCAAAGAGAGGAAGGATGAAGGCACCATTTAGTATGGAGTTAAGGGAACGCTGAATCTATGTACAAGGTGTGTTCTCGCACAGGATCTTGTGAGCATAGCAGCAGTAGTATAAGTTGGAAAGGAAGGTTATAAAATAAAAGTTGAAGAAGTAAGTCCTAGGTGCTGACAAACAGGTCAGCAGAGAACCGAAAAAAGATGGTTCATGACAAAAAAAACATTTTATTTCAACAAAAAGAAGGCCTACCTAACTCTCAGCTCTGGACCTCTCATTTTCCCTCTGGGAGTGCTAATTCCCACAGATACACTTGTTTTATTCCTCTTATGGGGAAAAGTGTAAATGTATTGCTCTTGGTTGTAGCTCTTGAAACCTAGCAAAAAGTTTGCGTAAAAAGTTTTGCTAAAATGATTATTTATTTTTTATTTCTCTGATTTTTTTTTCTTTGCATCCGCATTAGCGATTACTGCAATAATATATTGTAGGAAAAAGGTAAATTAAAATGTAAACCTAGCTCTACTTCGGTTCAAATTTATGTAGATCCGTTTCATTTTACCTTTTTGATGAGTTTTCTGGAGGAAAACGTCAAAGGATATAGTTGACTCGATCTGTGTGAGACAGTTAATGCCTCGCTATTTTTGTACTGATGTATTTATTCGTGCGGTTTTTCAAGCGGACGTTTCATTTTATTCACAGCTTGAAATTGATATATAGTACAGTGTGCACCTGTACATACATAGGTGTTCCTGCATTGGGATATTGCATGCATCCAGAGAAACAAGAGTGAGGATTTGAAGAACTTTCTTTTGAGCCAACTTCGGCTGTGATCGAGAGTCTTTGATTTATACATGCTGCACAAGTATTGCCGTCTTTCAGTATGAGTTATTTGTATTTACTTGTACTTGGGTTTATAGGAAACGTATGCAATAAAAAATCACGAACAAATGTGCAGCATCTGCCTCGAGTAAAAAAAGTCTTTGCCGTTAAAAATTTGTTCCCCCGTTTACACTTATGTATTTTTTTAGCATAAATATAATGTTCTCTATGATTAACTTAACTCAGGTTTTCTGCTGTTGAGTAATTTATATTGTGCTGGCAGAATGAAAACTAATAATTACGTGTAAACAACAATAGAAAAGTGATTTGCATGCCATCCAATGTTGACAAATAACTCTTAAAATTTTTGTTTGATATTTTGTGAATCTTCAGGTAAGCAGGACTCATTTTGTAAAATTGACCGTTTTACGTACAAGTGTGTTTCTTGATTTTAATTCTAATTGGCTGATCAGAAGGTGCTTACGAAACTTGAAACTTAGAGTTAAGAAACTCTTTCAAACAGTGAGAGTTGACCACATATTCTTACCCTTTTCATCTGTTCATGACCTCCCCTCAGGGGGATACAACTATTGTATCTATGGGAATTAGCGCTCCCAGGGGGGCAATGTGAGGGCCCGAGCTAAAGGTTAGGTAGGCTTCCTTCTGTTGAAATAGAATAGGTTTTTGTTTTGTTACGGACCAACTTTTTTTCGGTTCACTGCTGTCCTGTTTTTTCAACACCTACTACTTTCTTCTTCAACTTTGATCTTGTTTCATGAACTTCTTTCTTATCTTACTGTTTCTGTGCCCTTTCTGCATGGATTCCGCGTTCCCTTAACTCCATACTAAATGGTGCCTTCTTCCTTCCTCTCTTTGGATCGCCTTTGTTGCGGATAGGAAGGCTTAAACTAACTAATAATCTAATCTAATCTGTTCATGACCCATTGATCAAATATTTACTGTGAATGAATGTACTAGTGATGGGTGCTGACTAGCGGAATGGGCTGTACTTCTGTGCTCATCAAATTTCGGAGCTGAAAAACAGTTGGCAGATTATTATTTTCTTGCTGAATTAGAGTATCCTGGTGAGGAAAAAGCCTCCTAGGAATCGTAGGCTGAACGAGGACATCAAAAGACCTAAGCGGTGCTTAGGGAGCAGCTGACGGTGACACGCTACGGCGATCGCTCCGTGTCCACGCCCTGCTACTTCTGCCATTACACACGTGAACTGCCGTAATTGCTTCCACTTCCTAAAGCGCTCGCCTTTTTTTTTTTTATCTGATCAAACCCCAACTGGAGTGCGCAGCACGAGATTCTCCTCTAGCGTGCCTGGGAATTTAGCGCCCCTTCGAAAAACCTTAGGGTTTGCTGATGGTGTCTGTTAAGTCAGTCAGCCTTGAGACTCGGCATTCCCTAGAGATTTTACTGTTCAATTTCGCAGATCTATTTGCTCATTTCATCCACCTCTCTTTCTCCTTCAGGACCGTGTAAAGCGCTTCTGCCATCATGCGTTTTGACATCCATTTTTAAACTTAAATTACGTTATGTAAGCACTCTTTCATTGTTCAACCTAAATTTTTCAAAACGTGTGCAAAGCTGCGCGAGTGGTTCCAGTTTAGAATGCTTTCAGTGAAAGAATAAATTTCAAATTATTTAAATTCACTCGAAGTATCTCATGGAAAATCTGTACAGTGTTTCTTGCTTCGCGTTCAACTCTTTTGAGTCTATTCGCTTCACCCAAGGGAATTTTTCGCCGTACTTGGTTAGCTTTTCTCAGCTACTCACTTTTGAACTTCCGGAAACAAAAACATTTTTGCGTAACTTATTTGTCTCTTGAAGTAGGATGCGAGCGCCGCTTGTTCACCAAAACAGCTCATCAAGGAAAACTTTTGTGCCTAACTTTGATTGACTCCTTCTAAAACAAGTAACATTTTTTCTTTCGCTCCCAATGCCCGGAGTTCTTAATTGCACTCCGCAAACTTTCGACAAATGAAGTTTTTCTCCCGTCACTCGGCTACATTTTGTTCATCGAGTCGACATCGAATTCTCGAGCGACTATATTTTTCTTGTATAATACGAAATTGGGAACTTGTGTCACAAAAACATTTATGGTCTAAATTTTTCTTTGATAACAGGACACATTTTCCTCAATGCATAGCGTGAGTGAAATTTTTCCCCTATAAGGTGTTTTTTCTGTGCTTTTTGATTGTATTGAATTGGGTGAAATTTAATAGAGAACGATACAAATTTTTTTGTTTAAATTCTGCCACTTGATTTCAGAACAGAAATGCGTGGCGGGCTTAGCTGTTTGTTGCGTGGCTTGTGCGTCTGTCAGGATTCGTACAATAGTAACGTAAAAACTACCTACTGTAAAGACTGTAGTTTGAGTTCTAATTAGTACTAGTAAGTGCCAAAAGTGCTCAATAATACTAACAGCACTAATGATTGCGCTAAATAGGATGAGAATTATGCATTACATGAGAATCCACTGAGCAAATAAAAAAGTTTTATTTTTGTTAGCATACCCAAGCCGGTCTGTAGCTACGCATATATAAGAGCGAGTTTCCTTTTGAGGTTACGGTTTGTTCGACAGTGCATGTGATTGCTCCATTAAAAAACGTTCTTTGTGTAAGGTCTCTAAAGCCTGGGCTGGTCTGAGAATAGCGAGAGTGTGCTGTGGTGTGCTTGCCCGGTTGAGAATTATTATGAAATCGTGCGAAGGAATTTAACTGCGGTTCATCTCAGTATAATGCAACTAACTCTGTTATGATCAGTTCCTGAGATACAGAAATCTGTAGCAGCCTCGGGCTGTTTACTCGGTAAAAGTGCATGATTCTTAAATTTGCGTCACACTCTCCTTTGTGTTTCTTGGTTGTTATTTTTTGACGTAGCAAAATTTAAATTTTATACTGTTGTGAAACATGCAAATCTTTGCCCTGAGCAAGCGCGAATACATGTCACCATGAGTATGATTAGTTAATCAGTCTCTCAATGAATCGTTAGGATTTTTCGATATCTCAGACATACACACATATACATCCGAGAAAAAATTTTCCGTTGTCTCGGAACAAAGAGAACAAAGCTTATCCAACAGTCGCATTGTAAATCATACTGTTCTGAGTCTCATTTCATAAATTCATTAAACATGCACTCGTACCCCGTTAAATCGAAGCTAAGTCTCGAGTCACCGTCTCTGGTATTCAAGTTGTAGTATAAATTCTAAATTTGTAGCTCCAATACCTTACATTATCATTGAGTACTTTTCGTGTTAGTCGTATATATTTTTGTATCGACACTGACTCACCTTAACGAGCATTCAATCAATATTACAAACCTGCACTGCACATGATAATTGGACACTTTTATTGTTATTCAAATATATTCGTATAACTGAGCTGGCTTGCAGTGACGAACGCTCAATCAATATTCGATATTATCGACGGAGGGCGCACCTAAATTGGATGCTGCGAGCCTTGTTATGCGCTGCGGACAGCGGCAAGTCGCGACTTATTGCGGGTGGTGAGCTGTGATAACTTCATACAGCTGCCAAAAGTCCCTCTTTCATTTCCAGGGCGCGGAGGTCGTCTTCCCATCAACATGCCTGTATTACGATGTTTAATTATTTTTTTCATTTAATGTATGCTCAATTTTTCGTCATTCGTGTAGTCAGCTAGAGATGTTATTCCGAAGCATAGCAAATGGAAACGGTATTAATCTAAATTCCATTTCATATTTGTCTTCAGTTTGGGAATGGATATGAGTTCCTGTTCTGAGTTCCATCCATTTTGGAATTAACCTCTAGGTGTCCGATTCCTAGAAAAATTGTCATTTTATGGGTAGCTTGGCTTTGCGTTGAAATAATCATCGCCAATTGTGTAGTTTTAATGTCTACTTGAATGACCATCTGTCGTATAAATTTTCTAACTGTTCGATCATGAGCTTCCAATTCAGAATAATAGTCGCCATCTGTTCGTATCAATAGGGTCTCGCTCTTAATTACAGGTTTTGCAATTACTTTCGGCCTTCGGGTGCCACCGTTCAATCCTAATGTAAAATTTAAATGCCTTCCTGAAGTGCAGCGTATGGACTTAGTTCCACTGAGCCACGAATAATTGAAAGCAAAACCATTGCCATTACGATCGCCAATTCCTTACATCATTTCCTTGGATCCCTAGTTCAGAACATTGAGTCCAGAGTACTAGGAGCTGTGATGTGATAGGTTTCATGATTGCTGCTCTAAATTATTGAAGTTTCTGCAGTTTAAAACTGCATTGCTCTATGAAAAACCTGATCCTTGTTTTATTTTGGTCACGAAGGCAAGGGATTCTTGCACCGGTGCCCCGAGAATCAAGTGGGCGCTGACCAATATTATCGGACTGTGCAAAATGTCGACAATCATTTGCCAGTGACTTTCTCTAAAGTTTTACTTTGTTCTGTACAAAGTTCTTAGTATGATGCTTGAATTTGTGGATTGCAAATTACGTATAATTCTGAAACTACTGTACTCGCGGATTTTTCAGATTCATACAATCATCTACTTGGTCCTGAAGTCTTTTCCAATTTACCTGCTTGGCTTTCCTCATATTCTCTCAGTTTGGCATGCTTTGCGTTGAGATGCAGATAGCGGAACCAGACGTATTTGTCATAAATGATAGACGAACGTTTTTCTTTAGGAAATGGAAATGTGTGACACGTATCAAACGTTACTGGCTTTTCCAATGGATTGTTTGCTTTTAATGAAAAGGTATTAATGTTTCGCCGAAGAACTTGAGATTGTAACAAAGAAACAAACCATTTGAATTATTCCTAAATAATTATGTTTTGCCGTAAAATCTCGGCTGAAATTAGTGACAGAGTTGAGGCAGCACACACACACACGCTGGTAAATCCGTTTTCATTGAACGTGGCACAAGTGTTTGATTGACGCAATACGTGCTTGGAATGCAGCTTTCTGAGGACCGTCTCTCGCATGTCCACGTTGCTGCTAGCTCCTGATATCTCTTTGTATGATCGTTAATTGCCTGTCTCTAAATGCACGTGTGTTTGATAGGTGACGCGTTATCTCCCCGTTGATTTAAGGCTTGTCGAAACTAAAATCGACTGAGTAAAGGCAGTTACACACTTGTACTTCATGTGCGCCTTCTGCAGCTTTGGCTAGCCAGACGATATCATCTTTAATTCGGAAGAGGAGATCGGAACCCTTCATTTGGCACCTGAAAGAATGTGGAGACTCCTGTTCAACACAGTCTGTGTCTGGGTTGTGCAAACAAATTAATTACAGTAGGGAATACTCCAGACAACCAATGGACTTGCGAATGACTGTTTGATCATCAAGTCCACTCTGCTGCTCAAGTGCATATAATATTGTATTTTATGTTATTCTAAACTTAGTACGTTTTAGTAGTTATTTTTAATGTGAACTCACGTTCTTCCGCCGACATTTTTCAACTTTTGCTTTTTTGTTTTTTATTACGTTTTTAAGCTTTGCGAGCACATTGATGGTCAACAATTTGCTGAATTCCACGAAAAAGATACTGATCTTCGTCCTTGATGCAGACACCACCGCAGACGCGCCGCGAGAAGCCAGGGATGGCCGCCAGCGGCCGCTGCGGCGGTGGCCACTCGTGCGCTGCAGCCGCTTCCGCTCAGTGCCTCACCAGTCCCGCGATTTTTAATTGTTTTTAACTTGTACTTCCGCCAGATCGTCACTTTAGGCTGCTCCTTTTCTCACAATTCAGCTAGGGATGGATTTCGAAATGGTCGTCGCTTCGTAATTGTTGTGGTGAAGTTCTTAAGTTGTGCGTAGCCACATTGACAGGTGGAAGGGGCAGGGCAAGAGCAGTAGAGAATATTCCTGTGTATTTTTAGGAATTGGCACTCCAAGTTTTTTACATTTCAGGTTATGAGTGAAAGGAAATTGTATAAAGGCCGGTTTTAATTGGCGGACTCGGAGAAACAAACGCTCCTTATAAGTAACCGTAGTTACTACAAGAAAAATTAGTGTTAATGGTTGTTGGATTGGTTGTGTTTTTAGGTAAACATTTTCTTATTGTTTTCGACTTCAATCGTTCTCTCATGAGAGATTATTCATGTATAACTGACAAATCGTACGAATGTCTTTGAGACTTGACGCTTGTCTACTCTAGTCTTCAGCTTTTTTGTGCTGGTGTGATGTATGCCACTTTTTGAAAGAACACGGTGATTAAAGGGTACATCAACAATAACTTTTCATTGTAGCTAACTTTCAATGCCTTTGAAACTGAACGGAAGATTTTAAGCGGCTCGTAATTTTCTTAGTGGCTGATTTTTTAAATTGTGTTTCTGTGTGATAATGCTTAATCAAATTTTGTGATTCCACTTTATTCAATTGATAGTTCGGCTTAGCTTGTTTCCTTAGGCTCAAGTTCGCCTGAGGTTTTAGCTAGGATCGGTTAGTGTTGGGTTGTTGCCTCGCTAGCTTGTGCCGCTGCGAGATCTAAATGATGCTGTGCTTGCACTTCATCTGATTCCTGAGTTCCTGCGTCGTGTGTGCCTACCTTCTGTTTTTATTATTGATATTTACGTGTTGAATAATATGTTTTTTAGAATTTTTCATTTTGTTCACTTCTCATTGCTGCCCTACCAATTACGTGCGTCTCATTAGTGCCCATATCCGACAGTTCATCCAGATATCGGCTGATGCCATGCAACAGACGTCAGATTCAGTGTACAGTGTTATAGGACGAAGCTTTGCTATTAAATTGTCTTTGAATAGTTCAAACACTTTCGATGAGAGGCGCAAATAGAATTCTGTATAGCTTCACACGAAGTGCCTTCTCATATTAGTCAACTCGTTACCAAGTCTTGCACGCATAAAACTGTGATACTCTGTTGTTTATATAAGCGAGTGTCACTGGCGAGCGGTCTTTAAAACTTAGAGCTCATGACATGAAGTTCGTCTTTGAACAAAGCCTTGCACGATGTACCTGCCCATGAAATGCGTGCGTGCTAGGGAGGAGCGTGGGCCGCTAAGTGGTCGGGAGCGGATATTGCGGAGGTTCCGGTTCCTGGCTGCCGAGCAAAACTTCCTCTGCAGGTCCCATGAAAAACCACCGGTGCGGAACCGTGACGATCTGAAGAACAGCGACGGCAGCAGTGGCTAATTGGTGTTGCCGCTCCTCCTGCTGCTCGGCTTGTGTGCTTTGCTGTTGGTACCCCAGGAGACAAGCTACTGGGGATTGTCCTTCAAACTTTCTGGGACTCGGCGCCCCTCGGGTCATCAATAGGATTTCTTAAGAGTGCATTAAGAGGTGGGAAGTGTTTGCGCTCGTCTTCGTTCGAGTTCTTGGAGAATAAGCGTTCCTCCGTAGTGTTGGCTAGACCTCTGTGAGGTTGTTTCTGCAGCTATAACGAGTTAAAAAAGCGGTTATGTCATTCATAGATGCTGCAGTTTCCAAGTTTGAATACCTATCGAGTGGAACCAACGTTAGTTTCGCAAGTAACACAGAGGGAATTATAGTTACTGGTTACCGGGATTTGTTTTAAATTACTTAGATAATAGGTTTCTGATTAATATGTTACTGGGCTGAAAACTATGTGGCCACTTTTGAATCAGTCTTTAACTGTGCAACTTTAGTCGAATATTTTTCCCTTAAACTTTCTTACTTGATGCATGTTTTCATCATCATATTTTTATTTTCCATTGTTTACTGCTGGTACGTGGGATCCTATGTAGTGTTCTGACTTTTTGAAGTACAAGTCGTAGTCTGAAGTTGCCGACAGTCCCCGGTGTTGAGAAATGACCGTCGCGTCGCGACCACCTTGTTCGAACACTGGTACGTCCACAACGCTACTGTCAGCTCTTTGTCACGCTGCTCGACTCTGCTGTGCTGATGCTCCTTAATATCCTTTTCAGTCTAAATTGTTGGTTTCAACGCCTCATTCTTGCCATTTCCAAATACTACCGCAAGTCTTGAGCAATACTTTATTGCATTATACTACTGCCAGGGCTGATTTTATTAGTCTTAAATTATGTAGCAGCTGCTAGTATCTAATGATATTGCTATGAATCTCTAATGTTAATGCCAATTTTGTGTGCTCATGCCAATCTCTAATGCTACTGATGGTTCGTACTTCTCTGTTGATCCCTAATGCTGCTGTTAGTCTGTAGTTTCACTGCATCTTCTTGTTTATGTGCACAGCTTATTCCTACCCGTTTTTTTTCTCTGCTCGTGGACTTCGTTTGTTTTTGGATTTCTTCAGTAGCGTTTCCATGCAGAGAACTTCGCGACAAGATTTGAAAAAAATAAGCCTGCTTCGGTATGTTGTGTGAGAAATGGCGCTGTGAGTGCTTCAATTTCTCTGTGAGCTTATATAGGGTGAATATTTCTATTGGCAACCGTCGCAGAACTGATATTTCTGCTCTTTTTAATTAAGTTCGTTTGATTTTCATGCAGTGAATAAAATATTCCTGCCTTAATTTTCGCATACCATTTGCACCGTCTAAATGAACCCCCAAGTCCAAGGTTACGTTTCTCTCGCTCTTTTCTTTGGCGCTTCCGATCCATGCCGTTATTTTTTCAGCACCGCCGCAGACGCGCCGAACTTTCCTAGCTAATGTGGAACAATTGTTTCCTCACGCACCGCGTCTCCGAGGCTGACGTGACGTTTTTTATGCCGAAAACGGTGATGTCGGATTTGGTTCATCCCTATGATTTCGGTAGAATACCGTGTGCCAAAATCTGTGTTTAGCTAATTATCTCAGAATTGCAAATGTTAATATTGAATGTGTAGGGCCTTTGACCATGTGTTGCCAGGTATCGTTCTTGGTATCGTTTATATGTGTTTCTGTCTCACAAAACACGTGAACTCGCCGCTGCATCAAATTTTGTGTGGTGCCAAATTTGGCAGGAAACTCTGCCGGTGCGACACCCCCAGAACTGAAGGACCGCCGTGCGGGTGGCATCGCATTTTGCTTTCTCGGGCTACGTTTGCTCAAATTTTCTGCTCTCACTAAGTTATTGTGTACCTGAGGCACAGCGCTTCGTGTGGTTATGCATCCACATTTTCCATTTTCTTAAGCTGGTTTTCAGTCGATTCATTGAATTATTTTTTATTTAACCCGTCTATGGTTTGGAATCCTTTAACATATTCGTTGTTTATGCAACGCAGCTAAAGCGAATTTCATTGCGCGTAAAGTATTCTTGATTCTACAAACATTATAAATTTGTGCCGCTTCTGTGTGTAGTGCGACGAACTCTTATTGATACGCGACCCTCCGATGGTTTCGAGAGTTCGGCGTTGCCGTCCCCGGGAGAAGTTTTCTGGCGTCCGCGTGTCGCCAATAATTCAAGTTTGTGCGAGTTAGCAAAGTTACCTGAGTTACCCTAACTCTGTTTACCGGGCGCATCTCTGCCACTTGACATCGCTTTTACCTCCTCCAATGAGAAAAATACGCCCTCAAGTTGAAATATTCTGATATCTTTCTCGAGTCGTCAATGATCATGAAATTGAATTCATGCTGAGTAGGGCACTAAAGCTGGTCTTTGAAGAAGTAGAAGTATTTTGAGCTTCAGTTAGGTCGGAGGACAATAGAAATAACTATTATTCAGAAGGGCATTCGCTGAACAATACTACTCAGAGAAATGCGTGGCAAACAAATAGCGCTCAAGCTGTTTTTTTATGGGTGAAATTTACTCCCGGAACAGCTCGTAATTTAAAATGTTTTGTCAAATTTACGAAAGACTGAAAGGTATTTCAGTGTACACGCACACGAAATAATTGTCACTATTGAAAATTTTCAAATGAGATGTTCGAAGGAGTGTAATAAATAAATTAGAAAATTTTTATCAATGCTGATTCATATTCTACAATTAGGGACAACTTGAATGGGAAGGGACTTTTTGTTAATTATTTCGAAAATATAGTTAACTAATCTCATTTTATTATAAACTATATAGCTCGTTTTGTGTTCGAAACCTAAAGTAGTTCACCATTATTAATTAGTTAAGAATAAATCAAATCAGGGCGTCCACCTGAGAAGAGATAGCTCTTCGATCGTTGAGACAAACGTTCGCTATAAATAGTTGCACCAATAAATTCAGCGCTTAGAAATATTATTCAGCGTTTACTCGTTTTTTCATATTTAAAAAGTGGTTCATTTCCTCTGAACATAAAATAGTGCCCTCTTTTTGTAGCAGGTTTGACGTTTTTAGTTCAGCGAGAAGTGTTTGTTTTCCATGCTCTTTGCCGGTGAGTTGCCTAATGAGGAAAATGCTCATCCTTTATGTGCTATGAAATTCTTCGCTCACGCTAATTACGTTTAGTGGAAATCTTCGTGTTGGTTTTCTGGTGAAACACTTCAAAAGTAATTAGGATTTAGAACAGTACAGTCATTTTTTGTATCTGTTATATTTTTGCAGTCATCATTTCCTGTTTACTTCATATTCTATTTGTTATGTACGTAGTCTACCAATGTGATTTTTGTATTATTTTCGCTTTGAGATGCACTCAATTTTCTGTGTTAATTAAATGCAATCATTGGACATACATGCCTTGTTGCCTACGAGTACAATAACAAGCTTTTTATTGTTGTTTAATTATAATTATTTTAGTTTGTTTTTGTTGGCGCTGAACTGAATTGTGTATTCCAAGTAACTTCAGTTAAGAGTAAATATGCAACGAGCAAAATTTTTAGATTGTAATTATTTTGTTGCTGAGCTTACTCATCAGATGATCTATTTCTGTGGGAGAAAAATGTTATGCGTTTTTACGATGTGTTGCTTATGATGAGAACTTTTACACTTGTGCCTTACTGCGGAAGAGACGAGCAGCTTAACCTAGTGCTAGTTGGACGCACTAGCAGTGCCTGATTATATCTGACCTGCTCGCAGCTTATCTCTCAGACCCTACATTGCCTGGTGGTGGATGCCTAACTACAACTGGAGTCAATATTCTGTTTTAATTCTTCTTAATTCTTGTACTGCGCTTTTATTCCGAATATATTTGGTTTCGAAGTTTTGATGCATTTTTGTGGTGCTGTCAGTATTGCAACATCCTTTCAAAATTTACGGTCTTTTATTTGTTCTTTCTTTATCTGCGAGCTGATTATTTTTATCTATTTGAACTGCGTTCATATAAATGTAAAGTTACATTTAAAATAATTCAAAATATTTTTGTTCCTTTTATTAAATTATCTGAGTGTTTCAACTTCATCGCTGAATAATCGGTGAATTTCTGTTCCGTGTTCTTAGTTATTCATTAACCCATATCAAGTAATCACTTTATTCACATTAAAGTTCAGGCTTTCACGTACATGGTCGGTGTGCGTGTTTCTGAGAGGAAGCCAGTTCCCTTGAAACGTACGAGATCAGGTCTGACATAGCCAATAAAAGACAACATTCACAAGTGTGCATGACTTCTAATCACATCATTTCTTGGGCGATGTTCTCTAAACATGCCCCATTTCCATTTTGTATGGAATCAAGATGTCTTTATACACCGACCATCTACAACCAGCCCTCCCTCCCTCCTTCTTCGTTCCGTCCGACAAGGTTTTATGAAGGATAGCCAAGTATGCTGGCCAAAGACAAGCTTTTATGTAGACACCATCACAATTTCCATATAGAAGACCCTAATAAAATAGCTGCTTTATTGTTCAAATTTCCTGGAGTTCCATGAAAGCCGCCATCGTGGTGCATGCTTTTTGAATTTCTGGAGCAGGACTCGGTAAGTATAACATGCGATGACTCTCACGCTGACAAGAATTGAAATCTCGCTTTACATGGCATCTCGCCCATAAGCTCTTCCCTTTCTGGACTTTCCAATCTAATCAAAGGGTGATGCACTTCCAAATGCCCGGCATATCTTTTGATTCCACCTTCTGATCGAATCGAGTGGGCCCGGCGGACTTCACGACGTTCTTCTCAGCCGGATCTCATTATGTTTGATTTGCATTCTTCATCAAATTTGATACAATTTCAGCTATCGGAATGATAGTGTTTTCGCACTACTGCCTGCATTGCGTGTATGATATATATTTTTGGAATTGTAAACATTGTTTTGTGGCTGGCGTCAGGTATTTCTTATTTTAATGCATTATCGTTTTACCAACGTAAGAGAAGAAGCTTCATTCGTGACTTGAGAGTAAGTACATCATGCATTTAGGCCGTTGTGATCCCCTATGCAACTGGATTTGATTTCCTTCTTGGTGTGAACTTAAGTGAATGTCTTGTATTCTTATCTTCATATGGTTGTACGTGTGTATCATTGCTTTTATGTACTTGACTACGGATTATAGTTGATACTGAAGGATTAGAAACAAATACTTCATTATTGAGCTGTTTAATTAATTTGCCCTCAAAGTTGATTTAGAAATTGTAGACGGTCTTACTAGTGTATAAAGAAAACTGAGCGAGGAAAACATTTTCTCTGAGATTTAGTCTAAAATTGCTTCGTATGCGTTAATGTAATTTTTCAAAGATTTTCGTGTAGTTACCGATTTTAAAATTAGTGATGATTTGCGAATAAAACATTAAGTCAATCTTTTACCAACGTTTTTCCCTTGTGTTACAAGCATTAATTCTCTAATTTGGTACCCACCGCCTATCCCGAATTTTGTTCCTCAAGTTTATTTCACTACATGGTCTCGGTCTTCAACTCATGTGTACTTATATTTCTTCATTAAAACAAACACAAAATTTGCTTACGTTTTATTCACTTTTTGCTCTCAAATATTATTTTCAAACTATTTGTTACTTAACTTTGCTCCCGTTTTTATACTTTCATTATGACGCCAGCACATCGTTCACTTGCTTGAAGCGTATCCCCGCACGGAACTTTTGCTCACATTCGGACCCCAAGCTCGCACGAGCACCTTCTCCGCCCCAGCGATGCGGTCGACGCCATCCTTATTTGGCTAGGGTTTAGTGAGGCGGGCGGGCGCTAGAGAAGCGCCTCACTTCAATTGATATGGACGGTGCTAAATTTCGAACTTTTGTTGGCTCTCGCGTTGAGCGGAGAACGCCGCGTTTGCACAAGAAGTTCTTCCATAAAAAGCTCAGCGTGGCCGCTCCACGACCCTAATTTATGATAGCTTTTCGACGAGCGTTATATGGGAGGAATTTTAAGTTTCCCACCGGCCGGCGTGCCTTCACGAAGAGATCCCTCGGCTTTATATCATCTTTCTTTTGTTTCATTTTTCTTCTTGATTGCTTGGTATGAAAATTTTGCTCTGACATGTTGCGCGAAGGTAAAATTTTTCCAGTTTCCGTGCAAAGTAAATCAGCAGTTAAATTATTTAGCCTTCACATTACTTACTCAGTCACAAGTTTGTATTAAAATGTGTGCAGAAAAATCGTTCTAAAATTTCTAGAAGAGAGTTATTGATCGATTTCAAAATATTCGTTTAGCACGGAACCGAGGGCTCTAGGATAAATTTAGGGGCTCTGGACGTGCAGCAGCTCTGCCACATTTCCTGTCATCGAGTTAGACGTCTATCTACTTGCAAAAACATGTATTTCTTGATAAACGATTTTACGTTACGTCGACGTCAAATTAAAGCATGAGCATATTAAAGTTCCACCAGCACAAGGGATAGGATCTCCATTTGTTTGAGATTCTTCATGTTGCATTTTGTCAGTTGCATTGGTGGAGTTTCTCTCCTCACAAGATTAAGATCTACACCCCGCCACTAAGAGATGCCCTGTGTTGCTGCGGTGGAGGTCTTCTGATCTCCCTAATGGTCAATGCATGTACCCTTCGACCGAGGGTCCGTCCGTCCGTTTGACGTCTTCCATAGGCGGCCATGTAGCACGTCGCGCAGGATGGAAATCTTGAACAGAAACTGTTTATTTATGCATGCTTGTTTGTAGTGAGCTTCTCTTATGAGGAAGCTGATCGATCACAGGCCCGTCATGTCTGTGTGCGCTGCTCATGATGTGATCTAGTGATCGGCTTGATGCTCATCACAATGTGCTGACATTCATCCATCAAATCTAGCGTAGCATCTCCCATGTTTTTGTTCGACCGTTAAGCTTCGTTCATGTTGATCTGCTCCGCTATACGCTTTATAAATACAGACTAGTGCCAATAACCTGTTCCCTTTGTCCTCTTGCCATTTTTGTAGTGTATAAATTGCTTTTATTTAAATCGAACTTTACTTTTGTATTCGTGTCATCGAAAAATTACTCCTTGTTGATGTTTTGCAATTATATTTAATCATTTTTTGTGAAATTATTAAATAGTTAGTTTCGCATGTTCAGAGGCACTGGTAAACAAAGTGCTTACTTGAAGCTCTTCCCTGTGAAGAGTAATGGTTATTTTGAAAACTGTAAAATGATTGGGGACTAAAGTTATTGAGAACTGTAAAATTATTTGTTCGTGCTCTTATCAGTTTCCTTTCCTTTTTTTAGGTTTGATTCTTAGTTTTTGTTAAAATTTATCTTTCACCGCTCCTTTCTTATTTGTGCATTCAAAATATGATTAACCATTATATAGTGATTCATTACGTAACTAATTTAAAATGTGAAACTAAAATGTTGGTGCAGATATTCATTTATTGTGAGCTTAACATTCTGAATGTGCTATAATGGCTGAAAAATGGCATTAGGAGTATATTTCATGGTACAAAATTTACCCGAGATTTTTTGCATAGACTGCTCTTGTGATTACTCCATGGAAACATTATGGGAGCTAGTGATCACGTGACGCGCTAGAATGCCGCGTTCTCCCGTTCCCAAACACGGTGGCCTTCAGTGAGCTGCCTTAGTGCGGTGAGAATGAATTTCTCGTTTAGTAATTTTGCACTTCGCACCGACTCTTATCCCGCATAACGTTGCTTTTTAGTGGCCAGAACTTAATGAGTGAAGATTTTAGTGACATAAACGCCCCTAATCCTCCCGCTATTACGGCAAGGAACGTTAGCAATACACCTGCTTTTCGCGAGGATGGCCATCGCAATCTCGAAAAAGCAGCCGTCGCTCTCTTATACTGTAGCACTGGAACTGTCGGCTCTGAGACCCATAAGAAGATCATAAGACTGACAAAATCCTAAAACGAGAAGTGTTATCCATTATTAACAGCATCGTCCTCAAAAATGTCTGCCTTCATTAAAAACGTCACTATGAAAGCGATCCAACTTCGGCTGCAAAAGACTATGAAACTTCTAGCTCGACGTGCCGCCTAAGGCCTCTATTCACTGAGGCCGTGAAAAAGCTGTAGCTTGATATTTGCTTGAAGTTCTGGGCCTCGGCAGATTTCTTGTATAAAATTATATAAATGATTTGGATCAGTAGTTATAGCTGGGGCAGAAGATGATGTCGTGTGAGAAAAGCAAGTTGATCAGCAGTGGCGCCCGAATCAATCGTCGTCTCAGAATTATTCGGATGGCACCTGTGATACATGATTGAGGCAGTGACCTAGTGTAAAGGGTATGGGGTGCTTTCGATAGTGACCGCTGTCGTAAAGTTAGGCTTTATTTACTCCTTTAGTTGATGTAAAATCAGCGATATAGGCTTCATATGAATCTTATTATCCAAAAATCCCGAGGGCGTTGACTCTTTTTGCGCGACCACTCCACTTTCCAAGTGGCTTCGTAAGTCGAATGTTCACTTTTATTTCAGCGTTTAAAAAATACTCTACTTATCAGAATTTCGTGCCATAGTCTTTATGCGCCGGTCTGTGCTTGTTCATAACGGCGCTGAGAAACTATTTTATTCGGTCATTTCTTAGGGCGCGCTTCCGTTGGAAAGCTGACGGTGTAAGAAGTGAGGCGTGTGGAGGTGGCAGGTCTGCGTCGAAAAGGAGCGCTAATTGCCTCTTCGTCACGACTGCTGCCGAATCTAGGTGCTCGCCCTCCCTCACTCCTCCCTCCTATCTGGGCTCTCAGATTTGCCTTTTCTCTGGCCAAATCAATTAAATTTAGCCCTTTTTCAAGTGAAATTTCACCCGAAAGACCATTCATTTGGCAACCTTTCTCGGTGGCTTCCTAGGTAGTGAATAGCCAAATTTCATTTAGAAAATGCTAAATTTTACTATTTTAGCTTGAAGCATGCCTCCTGTTTTCACTGCCCCCTACTGTCAGTAGCGTACGTGTCATGTAGCATGAAATTTTGAAGCGAACTTGGAGCGGTAGGACCAGTGCGTACTTGGCTGCTAACGTGTAATTCAATGCTCATCCTCGGCTCTTTCTAATGCCAAGCTCTAGAAAGAAATCTAATTCTCTTTCATTGCTTTCCAGATTAACTTTATGCCGGCGACAAAGTTTCAACTTCTCAAGTTTCCTGAGAAGGTCGTGAAATTAATTTGTCACTAATGGTAAATGGCCCCTGCAGAGATATTATGTGTATATCTTTTTCATTTGTGCCGGAATAGTGTTGAAAATTTCCAAAACGTATTTTCTTTCTATGAATTTGATTTTTGGTAACAAATTTTACGAACTCGAGAAATTTATTATGTGTTTTTCAAAAATACCGTTGAACGAAAGACTGGCAAGGTGAGATCTGCCTTCTAAACATGCATACAACTTGGATGAAACTAGGCAATGTTCTGCGGGACTGATGAGTACCACATGTGGTGTCCACATCAAGCGAAGCGCTGGCGTAGTCCGCACCGTGTGTGACTCGTCAGTGGTCATGTCAGGGCAATCATGTGTGCCCTACTGATGTAGTCAACTGGAAATCTAATTCTCATGTCAGATCAGAAACTTCAAAAACGCTGCAGAATACAGTGAGTTTTCACCTGCTTTAATTGTTTCCTTAGTCTTTGTTGTTATTTCGTGTCTGACAATATGAAGCTGGACATTGTTAGAGATTTGACCGCCAACGATCTTTACACGTTCAAGTTCTAGGTTTCTCATTTCTTTCACTATTTTATGGTGCTCTTGATTTTTAATTTTCTTAATCACCAACATTTGTGAGAGGTAGCATGTAAGAAAATCATAGGTAATGGGGAAGCCTTGCTATGAAAATCGAAGTGCAAAATGTGAATTTTTATTGAGGATATATTTTATTAAATGTTTTCTTTTCCAGCTAATTTTGTAAAGAAATTCAGTGTGTGAAGTAAATTGCCGATTTTTATTCTATTAATATTTTAATCAAAATTTAATTAATGATAAAAAATTATTTTGTGACTGCAATTTTTGTCTTACGTGTAAACTTTTATCCGTCGGTGAAAGATTCGCTTGTTTGCGATGATATGCAAAAGATATAAATCTTGCTTCCATGATTTTAGTTTTTGGCTCGTGACTTGTGTTGTGCGATCAAATTAATTCTGTGACTTCTTAGTGTTTGTTGTTGAGGGAAAATTCCACACCAGTGTTTTTCCTGATTTTTCACGACGCTGCTATGAAATGTCCTAAATGAAATTTACTCTGTTATATTGTCGTTAGGTTTCTTTGGGTCTGTGTAGCATGGACGTAAATCATGTGCGTAAACAGTTGGTTGATTGCTTCTCTAATGGTGGTCGGAAACAAATGGCGAGCCTCATCAAGAAGCTACTCCCGGCCGTGTTACGCGCAACTGCGACCTTCCGACCACGCATTCTTCTCCATGCTTCGCTTCACCACGCATTCAATTCGGTAAATTCGGCGTGATTTAACGCTCGCTTTGAATCATCGACCGATACATTTCTAAATGAAGCGATGGCCATTATTTATTGCTTGTGTCTCTGGTGTACTCTCGTGCCGTATATTTTCGCTCACAACGAGCACATGACAGCTCCCAAGAAATCTTATTAGATCGAGGGTGTCCCAGCGCAGGCTACGACTTGTGCCCGTGTCCACCAATCACGAGCTGGGATTTATTCTTGCATTCAATTTGGAGGTAACAGAGTTAGGTGCTGTCCTAACGCGGCAGCCACCTAGCTCACCCAACTCGTTTCGATGGGTGACGGAGACTTTGGTGCTCCGCAGAAGTTACCCGTCAAAACGAGTTTCTCCAAACGCGATTTTCATGATTTCGGATTTTTCCACACATGAAAATCTAGAAGAACAAATGTAGTTAAAAAATTCAGATTCAGTAAAATGACACCAACGATGGGTCACAATTAGAA
Source organism: Platorchestia sp. MABIK (assembly GCA_014220935.1). NCBI lineage: Eukaryota > Metazoa > Arthropoda > Malacostraca > Amphipoda > Talitridae > Platorchestia > Platorchestia sp. MABIK. Next base: position 137,016 of record JACJUY010000697.1, read on the forward strand.
TTCATTTAGAATGTTTGTTTGGGCACTAGGCACTCCTCGAGGATCTGTAAGCTTCCTGAGCTTCAGTCGATGTATGTATACTGATCGTGTCTGACATCGTCTGAATACTTTAGGAATTGCCATGGTTGGGTTCCTGTTGTCGAAACCTTTGTGAAAGGAAGCGGTTAGAGTTTAGGTTTTGTGTGTAGGCTTGTACTTCATTTTGGAAGAATGCTTAACGCAGAACATATCTGTCTAAGAGCATTATCTGTACCTTGTATGTTTTCATTTTTATGGAGATTCAACATGTCAACATTTGCGAGCGTATAGTGCCTACAACAAGCCTTATGTTGTGTATAATAATTTCAATTTCATTATCATGTGAAGGGAAAATATCACCCGTACTGTACCGCCATAATTGTTTTTGTCAGTAGATACTAAACATCGTTCGCTTCTTTGTTTTGAGTGTGGCATTTGTCAGAAGTTAGCGTGTGTTCTAATTATTTACCTCACCTGAGATCCGTTTAAAATATAGACGCCTTCAACGTTTGTGGCATTGTGATAGCGTGCATGAAAAACAACCTTACAGAAGATGACGCGGAACATATGAATTTTAATTTTTGCTAAATTCATGCATTAAAATTAGATATGTTTGAAGTGCAGTTCTCTTTTGTTGCATCGGAGACGCCATTCTAAAGGTGAGTTGAATGAGACTCTCCGTGATGTTTATAAATCTAGAAAACAAAGCGGCTCTCTTGCCTCTCTATAAGAGGCGTTAGAGTGTCGCTGGCGAGTGTTGTCGGAGAAAGCAGATGACGGAACGCCTGTCTTTGATGTCTCGACCGGTCCAATGAATCATGGCCTCTTCTTTGAAGCGTTTCCATGAGATCTCGTCTCGTCCTGAACACGCGTTTAATATATTTTCTGCTTCACTCGGTGTCAGACATTTATAATATTTTGATGCCGTCTCTGGCAAAGCATATGCATGCATCTTTCATAATATTTTCAGTTTAATAGATTTATAAAATTGTCAGCGTTGCAAGTAAACGGTTACGCACAATACTACGATTGTATCGTTATTACTGATATGTCCGAATGGTTTTAACCGAAGTCTAGCAAGCTCATGTTAACACCATACACAGACGAGGAAAATTTTAGCATGGAACAGCCTTAACCAGAATGTAATGGCGCTCTCTAATGTGCCATTCTGACCAGCGTCCGGAGAGCAACATCGACCACCGCTACTGAACATGAGTAGAAGAAGGCTCACTTTTTCTTCTTACCTCTCGGTTAATCAGTCAAGCCGACTTGTTCACCCTCTTCTTAGGAAGCCAGATTTTCAATGCGACCGACGGAACAGAGAAGTATTGTTTATGTACATTCAGACGGATGAGAGTCCTGAACCCCCCCAGCTACAGCTATTATCCCATAAATACAGCTATTGTATCTATGGGAATTAAAGCTCCCAGGGAAAATATTTGAGGTCCAAAGCTAAAGGCTTAGTAGGCTTTTCGTTTGTTGAAATAAAATAGATTTTTGTTTTATTCCGGACCATCTTTTTTCGGTTCACTGCTGACCTGTTTTTCAGCCCCTACTCCTTTCTTCTTAAACTTCAATCTTGTTTCGTGAACTTCTTTCCCAACTTATTGTTTCTATGTGTCTTGTGCATAGATTCCGCTCTCCCTCAAGTCCAAACTAAATGGTGCCTTCCTCCTTACTTTCTTTGGAACGTCTTTATTGGGGTTAGGGAGACTTAAACTAACATCTAATTTTTAATCTAATCTAGTTCAGAACTCATCTTCGGTGACCAATCCTAACGTGAATTTTCCTCTAGCTCAAAATGTTGCATCTGTTCATCCCAGGATATATCTCTTAAGAGTCTTGTCTAATATTACAATGTATAGAAAAGGTACCAAGATCAGCTGTTATTTTTGAGCTCCGCTTTGAAGGATTAGAAAAAAATATGTATCGCTACACAAGAAATAACGGCCTGTAAAGGTTCGACAGTGAGTTAATTAATATCTAACTCTAGTTTACCAGCACTCACGTCATGTCAGGTCATGGTCGTCTCTGTTATTACATTGTTATTTGAATATACCAAATTTTAAAATCCATTGATTTGTTTTTCCCGCAATAATGTCCAAAAAGTTGTTTTCTGCACCAATAAAAATGATTATCCCATTCTATTGAGTGCAGCCACGATGTCAGGTAGAAGGTGTCAAGCTTTGGCTGCGTAGCTCGGCTCAGAATTTGGTTCACTGTGCTGTCAGTAGAAGTCTGAAATTATTTTACTTGGGTTTCATGTTCTTTGCGAAATTGTTTGACTTATCTGGGTAAAAATCCTTTTTACTCCTAACATTTAGAATGTCCATTTCTTCACCTCTTGAATGGCTTTCATCATGAATTTTAGACTTTTCGTGGGCAAGTATCGTACCAGGAGAATTTAATGCTATTGAAACAGCATAATAACTTCAACTACTCACCACAGGATCAGCGAAACCCTAACCACTCGTTGAGGGAACCGACTTTTTGCTCGATATTCTTCGATATTTATTTTTTTCACTGAATTTCTCTGGTTTTAGTCTCCGTTAGATCTTCCATGTTAAAAAAACTCGAGCATGTATGAGAATTAAAAGTTATGTTTGTGAATATTCTGGATATTGATTTTATTAGACGTCAAATGGTGAACAAGCTATGTGTACCAACATCATCGTTATACGAGCTACTCGTTACCACTCGGTCTAGTTACATTTTACGATGCACTCGACAGACTCAGACTGTTACTTTGTGAGCGACCGTAACTTAGGATCGCCTGTTACCATGCCAATAATACTATCATCAAGAGGGCTAGGAGCAGACTACCACCTGTGGAGGGTAGTGCATGTGACGTGTGCCCATACTCACCCCGGGTCTGCCATTATTAATGCGCACTGACGGCAATTGTGCGCTTATCAGCGCAGCGCTAGTGCGCCTGCGCGCTCGTTGCTGCCTATCGCGCGTATCTGCGCTACGTAATAAGCGGTTGCCCGTGCGATATGCCCCTCTCTCCTGCCTCCAGTATATGCTCTGATCAACTCCTAACTGCCCGGCCGCAGCTCCGCCTTATTTATGCACGCGCATCTCTCACTTCGGCTTGCCTGGTTTCTCTTGAGCCTCGTATCGTTTGTTTGTGTCTTGGCCTCTAAGTACAAGCTCACTGAATATTGTGTTTCCTCTGAAATTCTGCTATTTTTGCGATTTTCAACGGGTAACTCCGTCTCAAGTTATGTAATCGAACACTATTGAACAAAGTAAATTCAGGAGGTTGTGTGATTTGTTAAAATCATAATTAGCCGCTTTTGCCCCTATCAGAACGCTGTTTTCTTGATTTCAAGAATTGCCTTTTCATGATTCCTTTCTTTTCTATAAAGTTCATAAAAACTCTCAGTTTGCGGTTAAAATTTTTAAATCATTCTCAGCATAGGTCGTGTTTGTGCGTAAATTTGTTCATTGTTAATTTATTGTGTTTATTGTCATGAAAATCTTCATCCGATGTTGAGGTTTCTTAGTAGATCTTCTTCGAAATTCTGTCTCCCAAATTTTCACATTTTTGACGAAACTCGTGCGGTTTTTGGTACTCCGGTTTTCGTGGGTAATGTTGCAGCCGTAGCAATAGTAAAAGTGACTCTCACTAATATTTGTTTTATCAAAAGGTACTTTTCACCAGTGCTATTTCTTATGATGGCTCTTTAGAGTTTTTTCTCGCGTAATTCAGAGACTTCAGTTACTTCATCGCTCGAGTCCGAGCTTTCACATCCGCTATCGTCAGCTCACTTTGCATAATGTTGAAGTTTTTCCCTTGTGTGCATTTCCAGTAGAAATTCACATTTTTTTCCATCGATAGCTTCAATTGAGCACAAAATCGTACTATCTGGAGAATTTTTGTCGTCTGTAGTCGAGCGAGAAGAAGCGAGTATTTAGCGATGCACTAACTTCATAAAGTTCTTTTGCTCGCCTGCGCTAAAGTTAATATCAATAAATGGATTAGTGTAGTGTACGTCTAAACAAGCGACGTACATCACCAGCTCGATTGTGGTGCTCGCCTCCGCTTTGTGCTCACTGACGCCACGTCCTCTCAGATAATGAGACTTATTCTTCTGCCTTCAAATAAACCTTTGTGCCTCCAGCCGGACTTCTCGGGGGGGTCTTCCTCCTATGTGAAACTCTCCATTAAAATTCCGTTCCTTGCTTTCCTATAGTTTTCATCTGTCACTTTCGCCTGTTTTTTTTTGCATTTATCGATACAAAATTTTTTAAATTTTTTTTTTCTCCCTTATTGGTGAATAGGAAAGCCCCGAATCAATTCAGTTGAGCTATGTATTTGACGTCATTTCCTTTGCAGTCATCGATGTGTTTCTCCTATATGTTTTTAGTTATGTTTATGTTGAATTTAACGATACAGAAATTTTCTGTGGGTTCTTGAGGTCATTTTAAACGTATGTTATTTGAGTTTTTCATTATCTTGTAGTTCTATTTTTGTTTTTTAACATCCACAAACACACGTATACGTACATTTTGCTCACAGTTCCTGGTCCTCAATTTTATTCGCCTTTTTTCTTCATTTTAGTCTGACGGTTTCCTTATCGTCTTTGTAATTTACTTTATTTTGAACATGGTTCCCCATTCTTTAGTTATAATTTTTAAATGTTGTGTGTGCTACGTAATTCAACTTTCCTTATTTCTCCTTGGCATTTCTTGCACTAGATTCAACGAATATTCCATGCTTTCTCAGCCAGTATCGTATTAAGCTGATCAAACTAAACGAACGTTTTAGTTGTGTTGATCTCTCAATTACTTTGACAAATACAAGTATAAGATTGTCTTAAAGAAAGATGAATGATGTTATCATATTTCATGACATGACTCTCAGCTGCTTACCTTATGTTACGTGGGGCGTCAGATGACCAGGCTCACCCAAACATTAGCGCGGCACGTGCTGCTATCTCAATGCTGTGGGGTCTCACAGCTCCCTGACGTTCAGTGTTAGCTTCGAATCAATTAATGTGGTAAACCAGACCGCAATTGTCCTTGCATTGGTAATCATATTTTATTACTAACCTTCAAATTTTTCATCTGTTCACAAATGCATAAATGATAGGGGAACAACAAATGATGTATTATCGTTTCTGAAGCATGTGTAATTGGTTTCCTATGACATTTTTTTTTATTAGTTGTAAGGTTTCATTACGAGTTGGTATCAACCTAAGTTTAAAGCCATGTGCAGTGTGTCATTGATTAGTTTTACGAAATATTTCTGGGCTTGGCCAACTACTTTCGTGATGAGCTCATTTTTGTAAGTACGTAGAGTGTGAATTGATGGGATTTATTTTGGGGTTAAAATAAAAAAATGTATTAATCTTGGCTTCATAAATTAGTTACTTATCCGTTAAGTTTTCTATGTTAAAGATAAAATTTAATACATTCGTTTATTACGTAAACCCTTTTCGTGCTCAATATGTCATCCTCGTTCATGAGAAGCAAGAGTAGCGATAGTGGCGTATGTTAAAAGATGCGCGTGCGTCAAGTTTACTCGCAAGTTACTTGTTCCGTCATAGCACATGCCGCGGTGAATTAGTTCCTCCTGTGCTAATTTTCTTGCTTTCTTACGTCACGCGTAGCACAAAACTCATTTCATATGCACACATCTACTACATGGATATTTGTGTCGTTACAGGTTCAGAAAGCGGCGACATAATCCTCTTTCGGTTCGACTAGGAGAATGTAATCACATTCCTTAAGTTGAAGTTGGTGTCACATGTTATTCCCTAGCATAACTGTCAGTGGAATGACAACATTTTTAGCGTGGTCGTGATGGGAGAAACTTACAAGTTGTTTTGTAGCTCTTCAGACACAAGTACAACCATTTTCTGGCTCTGAAACCATACCGGGGTATAATTTGCTTACTTTATATACATCTGTTTTTTTCAGTTCGGAATGGTTCTCTTTGGAGCATATAGGCGCGGCGTCGACTGGTTTGTAGTTGTAGGGTCTACCGCTGCTGCTTTCAGGAGCCTCTTTTGTGAGCCTCACAATACGACGGGCGCGATAGCGCGGCAACGCGCGCGGTCCATTCTCTCTTGCAGACCACCACTGGCTTTTAGTCCTACTCTTCCCTGCCTTCCATATCTCAATGCTCCTTGGCGACGCTTCTTTGCCGCTCGCTGATCCTTCTTGCGATTTGCCCGAGGCATTTGTTGACTTATTGCGCTGTTTTTGTGTAACTTCGCCTGGGATTTCTTGAAATGTTCTCGTGCGTTCTTACTCCAAGTAAATTTAATTCCTTCAGTTGGGGTAACCTTTTTTGGTTTTCGAACTGTATATGATTTTTTCGAACTGTTAATGATTTTTTGCCTGTTGTATTACTTTTTGACTAAACTTCTTGAAGTATTGCATTGGTCATTTTACCCTCTCTAAGGAGGATATGTGTATGTTTCCTTTTTAAGCTGTGTTTTCCTTAATCCCATGAGTACTTTTGAATTATCTTAAGTTTACTATGGAACTTACGAAATAAATTAATTTAGGCTTTCGGTTATTTACATATTGCATATGATAATGCAAGTACACCTATACATTACAAAAGTTGATCAGTTATGCAGAATTAACTGACATCCTGAGTTAAGTACTCGCTCATATTTGTTCTCCTCTTGTTGCATCATTGCTGTCTTTCCTCTGGGCATTTGCTGGGACTGTGTTTCCTCTGCCCATTTGCCATCAAAAGCTACCTCGTAAACTTTTTTCCTTCTGCTGTTCATTTCTGAGTTGTTCGACAGGGCCTTGTGTATTTATTTTTTGCTTGTTTCCTCGTACTGTAACACGTTGTAATTTCTGTAAGACACGCATGAATGCTTCGACTCTCCCGGTGACTTGTTTAATACTTGAAATGTATATGTATGCTTCGTCGAGACTGAGCTATGAGATTTGCTGGTGACTTACGCCGGGTCCTAAAATGTTAAAGAGATGCACCTATTGACTGCCGCTACGGAGTGTAGAAAGTGTGAGTGCGGCGGTTGTGAGCCATGATTGGTCGCCGTGCTGCGGGTACCTGCTAGCTTACTGAACGCTGATTGGCTGGCACGTCAGGTAACCGGTTTACCTCTTGATGTATTGCCAATAACTTGCGAATATTGTGCTTAGCCGGGCTTTGCCGCATCATCTCAGCCAAGTTAGCAAATTAGTGTTTTGCTAACAAGTGGAACGCTTATGTATGGCTGTCACAGGATACTGCGCTCGCAATTTATCGCCTATTTTCAAGAGACTACGTCGAACTGGTACAAAAGTTAACTCTTCGGGAACACGCTTTCAATTTATGAAGACCACGTCTATTGAAGCCGAGTGCTGTCCGAGCCGTGAACATTTCCACACGTCTCTGACTTACGTCGTGTGAAGTTCCAACTGACTTTGTATTTGCTCGATAAATTTTGATCGGTAAAAATCGATGCAAAGACTGCAGGTGCTGCTTGTTGAATTTCTCCCGGCTAGTAATGAAGTTTAGAAGCGGATTGTTCGGAAGGATTTCGTTGTTTAATGTTAATTCCTTTTGTCGTAAGAGTAATTGTGGCCGCGTAAATCAACCGTGAATAAAGATTGAGGTGACTGGTAAAGAAAAGAACAATGTGTTCCGTGTTCGGATGCTGGTTTTACGACCTGGGTATGTGTCCCTGCGATTACATTCGATTAACGAGTTTTGCATTAACTAACGCGAACTTAAACTTACATGGAAAAAATTATCCGTTATTTACCTTGAACGATAATTGATTTCGTTTTAAGGGGAATAATTAATTTCATCCGCCTAAGGTGAGGTTTTCACTGGACAATGCCATGTATCTTAAGGTCTATTTTACTCATCTTAGTTTGGGCTATGTGTAGTAAACTGTAAAAAAGTGCCCGGGAGCCAGGAATTTATGCATGTTTCACTTGCGACTTCTCTACTCGACCGCATGTTGTCTAGTCACACAAATGTCTGTTTCTACTAGTTGACCCTTCTCTGTCAACATTAGTTGTCGATCGCGCGCGTTTGGAAGTTGTACATACTACAGTTTCGTGTTTACCCTCGTACATAGATAACACTTGAGCCTGTCGTTTTAAGTTTTGGTGCATAGTTCCCAGTCCTGGTACACGTAGAAGTCGTGCAAGTCTGGTGCTAGTCCCCGTTCCTGGAACGCTGATCCGTATAGCACGACCCTCTTTGTGCTGCGGCGAGTGGTTCTGCGGTCAAGAATTGGAGATCGTGAGGCGGCTTCCAGAGATGACGCTTAGCAAATGACGCTTCATTGGAAATCGGTTAAGTGGACTATTCTCTCGAACGTGGAATGATTTTTTTCTTAGCTCCACTGCTCCGTGTTTTCCCGTGAACAGCATTTGGAGCGTTCGTTGAAATGATGTTTTTTTTTCTTTCGAGAAGTCCTCTAGATTTGTGCTGCACAATCTCTGCAGTTGATGAGTTGTGCTGCAAAAATAACATCGTGCTTGGGAGCCCTTAAGTTGTCATTGTGATGACGCGTCTTCTTATTTGCACAATAGGTTTTCATCAATAAAATTATTAGTCTAAATTAACCTTTGCATCGCAGTCAATAGTGAAAATTTCGTTCTCAACATGGTGAGATTAGAACCGAACATCACTCAGTCTGGTTAGCCACTGATATCACTTTGAACTGAACTCAAATGAACGATAACTAGAGTATTCTATTCAGTCTGAAAATTACCATATGTTGCTTTTGTATATTATTTAAAACATTAAAAGCCAGAATTGATTTATATCGTTCCTGACCCAACTATGTCCTATGAATCTACTTTGTTTTCATTCGATTATGCTAACATTTTCGTTTAAAATTCCCTTTGAAAGTGCTGGCTCCCATTTTTGCGGAGGGCGTTAGATTATTTTAGTTCAGCTTGGAACTGATGGCCTTCTCATGAGTCAAAATTGTAAATTTTATCAGCATATTGAACGTAGCTCATAGAGCTTGGGGGCTGTCACTAAATACTTTTCAGCGAAATTTCAATTGTATGATAGAGAGAGAAAAAATTGTGTGACCGAATTTAAATAATGGCATGTGTATATAGTGAGCGTTCGAGGGCTCATCGTTGACGGCTGCGTGCTCGTCCGAGAGCAATATTTTGCTCAGAATTTGCCATTTTGTGGGAGAAGCGGCAAATTCTTGGCGAGTTTGAGTAGGTTTCTCAGGGGACGGTATTTTAGCGGGTGAAAAAACCTTAAATTGGGTTAGCCTGCGAGGAAAAACACGACCGCGCTGCCCAGCCTCTTGACTCTTCTTTTTATTTTATTTTCATATTTTTTCCTTCCTTTTGAACTCAATAGAATCAGGACCCTTTTCATGTTAGAGCATGTATGTTTCATGCGCCATGGCTTTCTCTGTTATGCGTACACGCCAAATGAACTTTTTTGCAACAGAAAATGTTTCAACTGGATTTCCAAGAGAGCTTTTATGTGTGGAATGACTTCAAATCCGGGATTTTTCTCTGCAATTACTCAGTGCATTTCTTTCCGGTACGAAATGTTACGAAGTAATTTCTGTTTGATAAAATTAGAGCATTTGATGCTTAACTCTAAATGTACAGCATGTGATTATAAATGCATTTTAGCTAGATTTATTGAGATCGTTTATTTCTTGTGAAGAGCTTTCCGTTATTGTAACGCCCATGATATTGTTCGTAGAGGGTTCAGTTACCCTACAATTATAAATATAGTGTGTTCGATATGTACTTCATCGTTTCTGGCTTCTTTTTGTGTTCTTTGTCGTCTTAGAAGACTTGATTTAGTGAGGATCTTTTACTGTTTTGAGTCATTTTTTTCCTTAAATTTTTTCCCCTTTTTTTCAACGTTTTGCTTCTGCTTACTCGTCGCTTGACATCAAATCTCTTCGCGCTGTTGGTTCTAAGCGATGTCATCAATCTTTTGGACGCCCAAAAGTGAATTAAGAGACGGGTCGGTGGAGTCGGCCGTAGGAATAGCACTAAGGCCAAATGACATCACGGGTCACGGACATTTGTGATCGAAAGCCTCTACTAATTCGTACAAATCGAAGCCTCTTAGCTTTGGCCTCCACATAGGTGATTTATCTGCCTTCTCGTGGAATAAATTATTTCTAACGTGCATTTGGCGATTGCGTGATAGCGAACTTTCTTCTTAGTGGCTCTCATTTTGTAATGAATTCTTAGAATGAACTTGTCTCTGTAACACATCTCCATCCTGCGGGACTTTTCTTCGACAGCTCCTTGACCTCTTGATCCAACTTTAGTCTTCATGCAAGTGGTATTAAGACCGGTCTTCGGGCGGTAATGAACACTGTCTATTTTGAACTCCTTACTCCCCTACTTCAGTGACGTACTTCCTTGCTTTATAGCCGGTGAAATGTGATATTATTTGTCGGTTCATGTACTTGGTTATTTCAGGAACCGTTGATGGTTCTTCACTGCAGAGCACTGAGTACACCTCTTGAATACAACTGCAGGCACTTCATATTTATGGTGCGCTGTGAATGCGTCTGAACGGATGTTTTTTCACGTGCGTAGTAGCTAATGCCTCTAGTTTGCAATTGGATTGTGCTCTTTTTCATTGTGTGAACATCGTGTAATAATTCTCTTTCTTTCTTTCTTTATGCTGCAATTTCCAATTCGTTTAATCGGTATTTGCTGAGCACTATGAAAGCATTTGTCGATTCGGCTTCAGTGTTAGCCGCAAATCACAAAGGGCCTAAGTTTTTTTAATAATCCTCAGGTTGTCAGAGACCTGTGATGGATGTTACGTGTCAAAGTTGCCTCCCCCAAACTTGTTGCCACAAGAAAAACTTGTGGCGGCCACTACATCATTTCGCTCTGGCATGTCCGAGTGGAGCGAATTATTTACTGACGCTTGTTTGGATTTGGTGGAGTGCCTTGGTGCCTTATCTGTCGTCGCTTGCTTTCTCATATTCCGTGTGCCTGCACGAGCGAATCTTGATCAAAGTTCCTTGCTGCGGCCTTCTGCACGAGTCTTGATTCTATACCCACGTCTGTCTTGAACTTGTTTTCTCTGTTAAATGTACGCAGCTACGACCAACTCTCTTCTTTTGTAACAATGGCGATAAAATTCTCAAATGAATTGTTCGAATTGAAACTAACTAATCCGTTCTATTTTTATAATGATTTCTTCGATAAAATGATCTTTGAATTGGCACCTCTGTGTGCTCAGTAAGGGCTTACAACTACAATATTGTCCCAATTCCAGCCTACATAAACCGTTAGCGTTTTGCACTCTGTTTGTTGTGGCTTATTCTTTATTTTCCTCATCTCAACTTGAGCTTTAACTTTCGCATCGAGCCAGCAGCCAGTGGCTCAAAGCATGGTGCTGCTCAATGGGATTTTATCATTTTATGCTCAAGTTTTACGAGGAGGAATTAAAGCTCTCTTGATAGAGGCCTCTCCTGACCTTTATGTCATGGAGAAAGCTTTACTGTACCGTCGATTTCATCTTGGTTTTACTATGCATTATTATTACGAAGCTTGTACCCTGCTTAGAAACTGAGTTCCTTCAGCATCTGGCCGCGTTCTCTGAAGAACAACTTTACTCTCTTCGGGTGTGTCCGACGTATCTCACGATGGAGGCTGCCGTGCCTGGTTTTTTGAACGCGTTATTGGGTTCCCGTGAATGGCCGTTGAAATGCACAACATGTGTTCATTAAAATCAAGATATTCACTGTATGTAGATACCTCCTTGTTTAATTGAGGATCTACGTTTTATGCTCTGAACAATTTTCGACGTGCTACTTTTCACGGAAAAAAAATCTCTCAAAATCGACCTACTATTGTGCCAGTTTTTTTGTCGGATGAGTTGATGTAGTATGACACATTTTTGTGAGTCATGGATTGATACGTGACACATGAGTGTACCAACCGGGACACACGTAGCGTAAGTCATCATAATTTCACATAAATATTTCACTTTCTCAGATAGACTAGTAATTATACTAATGAACACACAATCCCTAAGACATTAAAGAAAAATAGTAAGGCTATTGAAGTTTTTGAAAAGAATTACAGTCCATTCACAAAATCCAATTGACGTAAATTTTTAATGCAAATTTTTTGTGTATTTGAAACGTGAACATCAAATTTAACTTTTTCGGCTGGATTAACTTGTGTTCAAATGTGATTCACCGCTGTGCATCATGATTTCTATCAATAACAGTTTGACACACACAGGTGTGTTAAAACTTCTCTCAGAGTAGCAGTGAATATGGTGCCAACTATTTACTTGCCAATTTCTTTTGAAATCATGGAAAACTCTTCGAACATTGGGTTAAGAGTAAATTGAGAGATTCAGTGAAAGGATTCAGGAATTGATATAATTGAAGGTCGAGAATTTTTACATTCAAAAATCTAATTCTGGTTGTATTTGTCCGGTGCGTGTCTTTTCAGAAAATATGTATTCTGAATAAAAATTATTTGATGCAGAAACTATTGTTACTACTTTTATTTACATATTTGGCTTTTGAATGAAAGAAACGTAGAGCCATATGTGAACTCGTTGTTTGTTTCTATCTTTAAATCACTAGCTGATTTTTTATTTTTTACGGTTTGCACGTTTACAGCTTTCTTTTAACTTGTTCGCTGTATATGTATCCTATTTGTTAACATTGTTCTTATTTGTTGCAGGTGAGGTGCTTGTGCAGCGCAACACTTTGGTAACGCCACTGCGTGAGTACAGGATTCTCCGATGCCTGCTTTCACTCTCTTAATTTGGAATATCACACCTGATATATAGTTAATAATATTCAGTGTATATCATTTTTGCCAGATCTTCTATTTCGCTATACCTACTGTAAATTCATTGTATCTTTGTCGATATAATTTATGATTTTTTATTAAGATGCGATTTTGTGTAGTTCATATCCGACGTCCAATTAACCAAAGACTGACCGAGCTACATCATGAATACGCCTCTGCTTCTTTATCCTGTTCACAAGAGCACGTGTCGAATATTTTCTTGTCATCTTAAATGTAAGAATTGCGCCGGTGAATTTTAAGGCTTCGCGGCTTTGAAGCCGTCTTCTTTTAAACCTTATTTCCATGCGAATAGACGACGGTTCCCTTGATCAGCAGACTACTTGCAAGCAGCGGTGTCGCTGTTGCAGCATTTAATGAACTGTGTTGCGCTATTCCTTCACCTGCGTAGGTGCCCGCAACTGCAAGAAATTCCGCGAGGTTTTACTGAATTCGATGCTTTCAGTATTTCTTACTTTTACCCATGTATGCATTTTTTCATGCGTGCTTTCTTCAGCATTAGGTTTATCTCCATCTAAGTAGCCTCAGGTTGCTTTGTCCGACGAGGTACCTTTTTTCACTCCTAAAGATGCTGAATTATATGGTGGTTTAATTTTCAGATATAGTTTAAGAAGGAAGCAGCGTACACATTAGGTCTTTCGGTTTCACTCATCAGATTTTGAAATTTTTATACGAACTACCATTATTGTAAAGTATGGTAAGTAAATGAATTCTTCCAACATCCAAACCTCTGTTTTGAGTAGAAACTACGAGTAAGTGATATAATTGTATAACTTGCCATGGCATCACCTGTTGGTTTAAAGTTAAATTTGTGAAGTTCCTTATTGTTTCCATTTTTCTTTTTGTCATGATCTTTTAAAATATTCTCCGACACAAAAAATTTGCCATTGACTTCCCAACTTCTCAAATTTCTTTTATTGTCTATAAGTACATGCTACCAAGTTTTAATGTTCAGCTGGTTCTCCTTGACTTGAACACTCGAAAAGCCGTTGTCTATTTTTCAGCGTCTGTTGTGTGTAATTATTTGCTGTCACTCTAACTAACTGCAATGTGGGAAATTTTTTAGTTTCATTTACGATTCGTTCGTTGTACGTAAAATTCACTGGAATATCTGACTGAATTTAAAGCGATTTGCAACTCGAATTTGATTCTCTTCATACTGTATAACTTACCACGGCCCTCTTTTGCAGCGTTACCTAAGGACTAGTTGAGGGAAGAATGATGTACCTGTCTTATTATATTTCGTGTAGTTTTGTGCCTGGAATACTATTTTGAAAAATAATATGCAGAGACCAAACTGTTATGGTTTTCATTTAAACAAGAACTTATGGTGAAAGATGAGAAAGCCTTCGCCAGCAGCGTCATAAAATATTCAGTGCATGTCCTTCCTTTAGTAGTCCTCGTTATTGACGTTTGATAATGCGAGTAAATTAGATATTTGAGTACCACATTCCCTAAGTTTAAAACATGTTTCCTGCAGACATTTTAAAAATGTATTAAAACATACCGTTTCGGTGCGCCAGTGCCTCTAGCTCTTCATTAATCATAGGGTGGTGGAGAGGCGCGTTTCTGTTGTTCACCATCGTGTCCAAAACCCCGCCCATATTCTCAAATTTGTTGTGCTTGGTGCGCCCGACAGCTTATTCTTGAACACTCTTGCGATCGTTTATTAGCGTATTCACCTACCGTTCATCCTCCGCGGTCCCGTGCCATTTACTTGGATTGTAGTTCATTCTGCGGCGGTGCCCATCTTTTCCAGCGGTGACGTTATTCAGCGACTGATATTCCCTTTTTTTGTGTTGGGGTCACGTGATACACACCTGCTTATTACCTTAAAGAATAATTTTGTAACTTTACGGAGTGTAACTTATTTTTCGTTCTGGGTAGATTTGCAATAAAGGAAGGAATCAGTTTTGTTGCCCCAAGAAATTTCTGTCTCAATTCACAAAGGATGGAAAATTCTTTTTACCATTTGAGCTGCGCTATCAGAAAATATTGTTGACAGAAGATGAAGCGTTCGTTATGTATTTAGCGCGGCAAAATTAGACGCTCGGTTGCTGCGCTGCTGTGAAGCCAACGTCCGGCAGCTCGCGTCGCATTGGCATGCATTGTGCCGGCTGGAACTGTGGCACAACTGCTCGCCTGTCTCCACTTTATGATCCTACCTCACTCCTTTGTGTGAGCCGACAGCCGTAGTACTAACTCGTGTGCATCTCTCTTCATTCTCCCTGCGATCATGAGTGTAGCGAGTGGTTTTGTTCCTCTTAGTACTGTTGTTTCTTCTTCCCTGGTATTTTCGGATACTGCAAATGACTATGTAAATGTTCGTACTTTCGCGACTGTTACCTCTAATTATCGTTAGATACCTAGTATATCATTCGATTCGTGTTCAGCCACGTCTTTCTGTGTTGAGGCAAGAGATGTATTTCACTATCTTGATCGATATTTTTGCAGTTGTTCAGATTCAGTTTATATTGCATTATAGTGCGAGTGATATTCAACATTGTTACTCCCCAAATCATTTCATTTCAGAGTTGAGCTGTTATCAAAATCACAATCACGAGCAACCCAAAAATGGGGAATTAAGCAAAAACTCATTTTAAATTACTTTTATGATGAAACACTTCGTGTATATTTCTTAAGTATAGTATTAATCATCTTAACTGTTATATATGTAGGAAAGGCTAGACTGCGATTGGCTTTGCGTGCAATGTCCTTTAATTTTTCTAAGAAAAAACGCATGGCACGCAGCTGTAGTGAGAATTTCATTTGTTCTGTTACTAGCAATGTGAGATAAGAGGCTGAAGATAGCTTTCGTTCTTGCACAGTGGGGAGTTATAGCCTAAGTTAATGCTCATCAATTGAATGAACTATTGAGAGATCATCTAAGTATACAGGGACATTTTTTTAAAAACGGAAGACGGATTTAGTGGAATAGTTCGTGACTGGAGGTATAGTGTGAAATAAATTAGCACGCCAGACATCTAGTTATGCCTTCCTTGCACGTCTCCTCTATCATCACTGCCCCATAGTAGCACCAGCTCAGCAATACTATACCGACGCGGTGCGTGCACAGTTATGGTCGTAATCCAGTCAAGCTTCAACCACAAACTAACGAAGTATCTGCATTGCAGTAGCGTTTCCTCGGAATTTTCAACGTCGTTTATTCGACTGTGAAAACAGAATTACTCACTCCGTCCTATAGCGTCGCGTTATGCTCACTCTGTGCCGGAAATGTCTTCAATTGCTAATGCGTCATGACACCAATTTGTCATCTTATTCATTGACAAACTATAATACATGAGAGGATAGAATTTTATAAGTGCCTTAGTTGAGGAGACTTAGCTTTCATAACGACTTCGCTTTGCTTCAAACTCTCTCCCTCGCTATGGAATGAAGAATCGGTGTTCCTTCTATTAGATGCGTGCATTTACCTCAAAGAAATGCAACTATTCTATCTATGGCAATTAGCACTCCCAGGGGGGGGAAATGTGATGTCCCAAGCTGGAAGTTGAATAGGCCTTCCTTTAGCTGAAATATTATAGGTTTTTCTTTTGTTGCGGGCTATTTTTTATTCATTGCAGTCCGTTTAGCGCTTAGTGCTTTCGTCTTCAACTTTTATCTTGTTCTTTAAACTTTGTTCAATCTCACTGTTTCTATACGCATGGTGTAGGGACACGCCTTGTCCATAGATTCCTCATCCCTTTGTAGTTGTTAGAGAGGACTTGAACCAACTTATATCTAATGTGATCTCGCGCATGTTTTGCACTTAAGCAAGTTATCTTCTCTTTCCCTCACTTATGAGAGGTTATCAAATCGAACGACCAGCTTATTCTACGTAAGAGTGTCTTCGAGCGATTTGTCTGCTTGTTCAAAAATTTTCCGTTTTGTTATAACTTTTTTTTCTTCCACCGCCCATTCCAGCAAGGAGTGATAAACTCTCTGTATAAGAATCAGGGGCCATTTTCAACATTCGCAATTCTTGACCGCAATCATTGCCACTTTTCGTTTTTAACTGCAGCCAGCCTCGATACTCATTCCCGTCCTACATTGGCCCTGCATGCCCCTTCCTCACCACCTGTTCAGTGCTGATGCCACCTGCGTGTCCTGTTCTCTTACATGTACCCGATTGTCTGCTGCCCCGAGCCCAACCATTGTCCTTGGTTAGACCAGTGTTTGTTTCTCCCAACAGTGCGTGTGTGTGAACTGCGATGGTCTTTTTATGCGCGGTGTATGGCGGCTTTTGGCTTCCATGTTGATGGTTCTCAACACCGCCTAAGGTTTCTTTTCGAAACTTTTACGAGCTTTCTTTACTCATTGCGACTCTGCCGCCGAAGCTCGCAGTCTCACGAAGAAGAGCTCTTCGTGATGTTAGCTTTATCTGAGGGTTAATGGCCGCCGCTCCCGACGTCATCGATCCTGCCGAGCATGCATTCGCATCCGCCTTCTTCACGACACCCTCTCGTTGGTTTAGGTGCACTCGGTGGTCATTTCGACCTGTTGGTCATTGTGCGCGTCGTCCAATAAAAGTACTTCTTTTAGAGCTCTTCATTACGTTTTTGAAAATGAAGTCGTTGCATTTTCAAGAGTCTGAGTACATCTTGAAGCACAAATAACAAAGTTGAATGATGCTGTTTGCGCACGGCATTGCATTGCACATTCCGAGTGTTGCAAATCACTCTACTGTTTATTATTTTCTTCGATCTTTGTGACTCAACATTGTTAAACTTATGAAGTTAGCTCACTTGAACTAAAAGCGTCATTGTTCAACTTGAATAAGTTATGAGTTTAAAAATGTTGCGATTTGATTGATAGAAGTATCGAGGAAAATACCAACCAACCTTAAAACGCACGTACTCGGACATTACATCACTTGTAATTCGCTATCGTTAAGGATGAAATGCACAATTTGTATTTTGGGAAGGGGGCGCATGAAAAAATGCTTTTTGCCCCATCTTTTTGATTCAATTGCTTATTTATTCCATACGATTTTGTCAGGCTGGCTTGCCAGTATAATTTGCTTAATGGCTGCTAAAAATGATTAATTTCTAAGAACAAAATTTGATGTTAATTATATTTTATTAAACTATAATCAAATTTACTACTGTATAGCATTTCAATCTATGCACTGCTGCTTCTGTTATAAACTGATGAATTTCCGTTTACATAATGAGCCTCAGTAAGAGCACAGTCAGTGTTGTTTCACTTCTCTTCACCGTAATTCAGTAATCTTCCGGTTGATTTGCTGAGGTTCAAAAAATTGTAACTAGTTCAAGATTATGACAAGTAAAAAATTTCTCGTGTCAGCAGCATCATCTGTCATAAACGAGTAGTTACCAGAACTCTACATCACCAGCGTTAATTAATGTTGCACTGTTATTTTCTGTATTAGAATTTAGACGCGTTCGTTGTTTCTTCTCGCTTTACTGCTTGAGCTGGACAAATTCATGTGTAGTTCGATCTTCCTGGCAGCATGGTCCAAGTTGTAATTTCCATCATCTGATTTTGTTTTTGCAGCTCGTTAATATTGGTATCAATTTCGTTCAAGTATTGTTTTTTCTTTATTTATAGTTTTGTTTCTAATTTGAGTCAAGTCTTATTTCGTTATTTTTATGTTGAAAGAAACCTGACTCAGATCCGTTTTCTTTTAAATTTGTTTCTTTCAATTCATTTTCTTTAGGTTCATGAAGAAGAAAATCGTGTTCGTATTTGAGGAGTTTAGGTTTGCGAGGCGTGGGCGCTCTCTGCCCTGATGTTTTTGTTTATAATTTGCCAAAGTGAAGGAGTTATTAGGGACGGCGAGCCTACGTGGCCTGCCTCATTAATGGGTCTGAGCAAGAAGCGACCCATTACCCTCGCACAGGGTCCACATTAAGGCAGGTCACCCGCCCATTATACCTATTTTACGAGACTTCCAACACCACAGTATTGCTCTCCAATCTTGGGTACGCAGCCATGGCTGCTTGTGTCGCATCCTCTCGTCTATTATTCTTCTTTCATCAATTTCCCGACCGCACTTGTGCTGCAATGCAAGTGTGAATTTTTTATTTTCTCTGCTAATTTAATTTTTCGCTGTTTTTTAGTTTGGTAAACTCCCAGGAGAAAAATGTAAGGGCCTCGAGCGGAGAGTTAGGTAGGCCTTCTTTTTGTTTAAGTAAAATGTTTTTACTAAGCTAAGGACCATCTTTTTTTCGGTTCACTGCTTTCCTGCTTTTCAGCTCCTACTATACTTTCTTCTTCGACTTTGATCTTGTTTCTTGATCTTCTTTCTCAATTTACTGTTTCTATGTTTTTTATGCATAGATTCCGCATTCCCTTAACTTCATACTAAATGGTGCCTTCTTCCTTTCTCTCTTTGGATCGCCTCTTTGGCGGATAGGGAGGTTTAAACTAACCAATAATCTAATCTATTTTTAGTGTTCACATTTCATTAATCATTTTCACGTACATAGGGTAAAAGGAGTGTATTTCAGTCTTCTTGTACCCTTGTGTTATCGCGTTTCCTGGTTATACAAATTGAGAGTTTTACATTCACCGGCTATTCTCTTTAGTTTCGATATTTTTTGAGCGTTCTTCGTTATTTACTTCTGCTTGTGGTATTTCATTATTGTTTTCTGTTGGATTTTAAATGTTTTTGACGGCTGTTTTCTAACTGCAGAATGTTAATGACTGCAGAGAGGCAATAGTTCTCTCATCCTAGTTGTCTTTATAACACAATGGCATACGCATTTGGTTCTGCTGTTCACCCGCACTTTATTTAATACCATTAGTCGTTGGCTAGACCGTAGTCGGCCAGTTAACGGAGGAACTTATCTTTCAACTCTGTTTAAACTAACGTTATATCTTTTATCCAAGTTTTTAGTTTTCCTTCCCCTAACCCATTTCATCATATGACTGTCTTAATCTTCTGACCATCTTTGTCGTCTGACAGTGTCGTCTTCTGGCCATCTTCATTATTGTACAGTACATTCTTCATCTTTTGGTCACCATCGTTGTCTGACTATTTTCAGATTTCATTTATCGTCTTGTACTGATTTCTTTCTCCCTTACGAATACTTTTTAAATTCGTATTTGATCATATCTCTTGTATTGCTTTGGCTCATGCTCGAAAATTTTTGAACTCCATGATTCAGTTTCTCGGACAAATTTCTCCTTGTCTCTGTTCCGTGTGAGTGGCTCCGCTCATGCAATTGTTTTATGGGCCCTAAAATGAGCCCTTCCTGCTCGCTGTTCTGGCGCTGCGATCCTGTTCTTTTTGCTCTGAAAGTATCGCAATGCTGCCGACCAGTATTTTTTGGTGTCCTTGAATTGGACGGAACTCTGACGATTTTTGCACCCACAGTAAACTTTCTGCTCATGTTTTTCTTTTTTGGCAAATTATTGAATACTCCGGTGACAACATACGTGCTAGAATACTTGAAATTTTGCGTCTCATTAATTGTACCCCTCAAAAATGTATGTTTTGCTTCAGAAGACGTAAGCACGCAATGGAATGTACACACTGTAGAAGGCTTTTTGAAGTACTTCGTCATCTGTGTGCTAGTGACTTTTTATTAAAGACATCACTCACACATATTGCTGAGGAAATAGAACTTTGGCTAAAACTTGGTGACTGTACTTTAGTCTCTATTTTTAATTGTGTTTTTAGTGTGCTGATAGCGTTGAGGAATTGAGTCCTGTTACAAAAAAGCTGAACTTTAAAAATTATTTTAATTAATATTTTGTTGCTTGATTTTTCGACGGCATAACTTAAAAAAGTTCGTGATCCTCTGATGACTCAAGCTGTTCCTGCTCTTTCGCATATTTTTATGTAATCCATTAGAGTATCATGTACGTATTAAAAACTACCAGTTAAAAATTTCTTGATTCAATCATTTCCGTATTTTTGCTCTTTATTAGACTAACTATCCTTGGAATTTTGTTATTTTTTTAAAAAAAGCTAAATATTCTCAAAAAGCTTCATATCCTCCCTGTGTACATTTTTAGCATTGACTGATCTTCCCACATCCCACCATCCCGCCATGTGACGACGTCACTATGACGACGTCTGTGGTTTGTCTCTAAGTTTTCAGCTTATTTTATAAATAGAGACACGTGTCTCAACTGATGAGTATACTGTATCATTATGTTACACATCGCAATCATGTTAACAATGCCATTCTCGAAGTTGTGTCAATGTCCTGGTAGTTTTTTTGGCATAATTACTTAAGGGAAGTTCCTTTCACGTTTACTTAATTTATGTTAGCGTTTGACGCTTTATTTCGGTATACTTCGATCTTTGCTCAGAATTTTCTAGTGAGTTGATTTTTCTTAATAAGGAGTGATAATTGTGTAATATTGGTAATATATGAAAATAAGATAGTGAAATATGCTGTTGGAATTACTTTGAGCATGTATAGTTCGAGTACTTTTCCATCCAAAAGCATCGTCTGTCTTAGAGTTGAAAAGACGTCTTCTGTTCCTGCTTTATTGGACTTTCGGCTTACCTTGCCGGTCGGTAAGCGCTGAGCTGCCTCGCGCTCACTATTTTTCTTCCTGTAGTTGCCTACCGTAAAATCCAGTGCCTGGTGCGGGAAACTCTCATTGCTTTATTTTAGATAAATGGCTAGCGTTTTTATTTTTCTCATTTGCCAGTCTCCTAGAAGTAGCCAGGATAGTCCTTCTTAGTCTGCATCATGTCAGCGTGTGTGATACTCTGTCTCCATGCATCGTGCTTGTGCTTTTTGTTCTTGCAACATTAAATCTGTGTGATTTCGCTAATTCTGATCTTTGACTGAGTATGTTTATCAGTATGCTTCATGGTCAGCATGTATTTGCGTGCTGATTTAGACCTAGTCAAATCTTGTTTTTTCTAACTTTCGTTTCACTCCAGTAATGCGATGAAAATTCCTCTTCTGTGTGATATCTACAATCACCCATTTGAACGTCATGAAAATATCTAAGTATCTGTATCCTTTCCTCTTCAAGTTTTGTCGTACTGAATGTGCCAAGAAAAGGAAGCTCTCCTAATACGACTTAATGTCCCGAACGTTACTCTAATATCTTACCAACGGATCTACGTGAGGCGTTTAAGCGCCTTCTGAATTAACGTTAACTTTTTTGTTGTTGCTGTAAGATATATTTGGGCTTCCTTCAATTCCTTTGGCCGAGTGTGCGTCACGTTTCTCGAATTCCTCACTTTATTTCCTCTCTGCGACGCACGTGCGTGAAACTAGATTATCGTCTTGGAGATTTCAATGCTGGTGTGCGTAGCTATCCACTTCCCCGGCGCCTAGACACCCATCATCACAACTACATGGCATGTTCTTTTCGCTGTTGAATACTTTCGAGGTGCTGCTGTTCAGTCGTCCATCATCTAAAGCTCTCTAATTATGCACCTGATCTATTTACTGCCACTTTTGTTCATGCACGTGTCTTCTTAAGGCATCTCATCAATCGTGAAATTTTTGCCCCCGTACTGTACGGTGAGGCTGAAGTTCATCACCCAAGGAAGTCTTCGTGAGAGCTTAGTGATGGAAAATCAGTGTACTTTTTCATGAAGTTGTACCATAAGATTTATACAATCTTGATTGTTTTTTTCAGGCCATGAATGATGTCGACTCAACTTTGAGTAGCTCATGATCACACAGGGTACATTGAATTTTCTTCCATTGTGTTTTAGTTTTCGTATCTCTGCATCTCACTTTGTTGCCGCTGTACGCTTAATGCCTTTTGTGTTCCAAGATTTCTTGTTAAATGTATTGTATGATTGAGTGTTGAGTGCATTGTAGAATAGCAGCAAAGCAGCTGAAGCCAACTAGAAAGCAGTACTTCTGAGCTTCTCTCATGGATGTATGCTGCTTTTAATGATATTTTAATATTTTTGCGGTTTCTGGGAAGTTTTCCGTTTCCGGATTTATGTTAACACCTTTAGCGTAGACTCAGCAGCTCTGCATGAGGGAAACTACGTAGAATGTAGTCTGAAGTTTACGTAGGAATTATTTTCCCCATTCTTTTTCAGTGAATTTTGTTCCTGTCTGTTCATATTATTCCCCGGAATGTAACTCAGATTAACGTGTTTCCTGGCCGAGTGCATTCTTATTCCTACAAATATTCAATATTTTTATTAGAATAAAAATTAAACATTTCAAAGGCAGTACAGCCCATCGATTAATTTACGAGTAATTATGCATTAATTTGTTACAGAGTTGACACTTGCATAAATCATAATGTCAAAAACGTTAAAAATTATACAGGGTACTTTTCATTTATAAATTGGTGTATTCTGTAACTGTTTGCATTGGAGACGAGTTCTCCTTAAAACGAGGACAAAATGCAACAGTTTACTGAACTGCGTGCAATGTCTGCTTTTTAATTACGGTTTTAATCTTGTCTTGAATCCATGGCACGAACATAAAAATCGAACTTGCTGACTCTTATTAAGAATCATTTTGTACCCCGGCTATCTATCACGTGAAGAACATTGACAACACATTGCAACTTCTTAATTGCTGCTGCCCATTCGTACTAGACATCAGTGGCATTTCTTTAAAAATAAATTAGAAATACTGTCTGTGACTGAAGTTTTTTATTACAGGTTTGTAAGACGCAAGTCCTTTTGTGTTCGCAAACCTCCCAGATATTTCTCTCTTTTTTTCATGTGCGCCGCCTGCTGCGCCTGCAATTGTCCGAGGCTCGAGAGCTTGCCCGAGCCGGTGACAATTTTCGAGCTGATTAATTCGAGCTCAGTAATGGCGTCTCCTGTAGCGAGTTATTCCAGCCAGATCAGTCAGCGGCTGATGCAGCTGCGCTTCTGCAATGTTAGGGACTAATAAGTGCGCTATTTATGCGCCACGTTGCTGCTATTGTCTCATCCTCCGCGCTGAACATGCGTCGAGCTTCGCGCGTTCTGTGCATAAACAGACTTGTGTTGCTCTATCTTCAAAGCAATGTTGCTCCTGTCTGAAAACATCCGCTGCTGAAACTACACTTCTCCTTCTGGTTATACTGTGCGCATCTGAAAACCATGAATACTGTTCAGATGCGGACATCGCGCTTCTTCACTGTGTGGTGGCGCTCACGCAGGTGACTGCAGTGTGGCGTCCTGTGTCCTATCAGACTTACGTTTGGTTGTGCCATGTTCCGAAGCAGACGAAGTTGATGTGCCGTGCACGAAAGCAGCCAACATTCTTGCTGCGTCCTATGCTTGTCATATCTTAGGGTTCCATCACGGAGCTTGGCATGTCAGGCATTGCGCTTACTCTCTCATTCAATTTTTATGTTCAACACATTTGGACTGTAGGAAATATTATGGATAGTTTTCTTGAGCTCAGCTTCCCAGTCTATGTCGTTAAAATTTATTTTATTGGAGCATACAGCCAATTCTTGTCAGAGGAAATTCGATCCTTCACTTGGCTGATGGAGAACCAAATTGTTTCTTGGCACATTCATTTTCTAGTTAAAGACAATCCAGTTCATTTCTGAAAGAATAAACCTGCATTGCTCTGCAGAACTCGTTACTTAAATTGTATATAATGCCTGAAAAAAATTAGCTTTATAGTAAAATAGGTGTATATTTTTAATGTTTAACCCCTTCAAAATTTTTATCATAATGAAGTAATGTAACTTTTTATGATTCATTTCGTGACTGGAGCAAAAATGAAAGTTTTTTAGATACACTGAATCTGGGAGTTTTACAGCAAAAATATCCTTTTCCAGGGAAAGGCAACTATTTCATTATTGTAACATTGATAGTCCTTTTTTCAAATTATTTTTATTCTCGTTCCCTTGGTAGGAATAGTCTGCCCGGTTGTTCTACAATAGTGGCAACTTTTGCTGCTTCTGTACGTATGTAGCGTATGCTTCTGGACGTTGCAAATTTTACGCTTTGAAACATACGTGCTTCTTCGTAGGCTTTCTGGAGACGAATTTGTGTATTTGCGTTCTCAGTGATACTTTTGAACTAACTCTTTTCTTACCGCTGACTTCTCGCAATTTAATAGTCGTGAAGTAGGAATATAAACCATAACTTTTGTAGTGGAAATAAAGCTAAATCTTTATGCCAACTGATAGAGCATTTGTGTGGTTTGTATCTGTCTCCAGTCTTCATCTCATTGATTCAATTATCATGCTCGGAGAAAAGTGGTATATGTTGAAAGCAGTATTTTCTTGAAATTTGTCTAACGACGCGTGTTTTAAATAAAGTCTCCATAAGTATTACCAAGAACTTGTTTTGTCTCTGTAACATTTCGTTAACTGCCTGAGCTCATTTCCTCGATGACATAACTAACGCGGTTTTCGTTGGTGGTACTCGTTTTATCTCTGCCGCTTGGTCATGTTTGAGTTTGGTTTACTTTTCGCGGTATGTTTACTGAGCGCATAATTTCCTAATTAATGCTATTCTCAGAACATGGCAATGTTCACTTGTTCTGCTTGGATTTACGCTCTAAATAAACTTTCGATTGTTTTCTTGCTCCAAATTAATTCGCATTAGTAAGTGTTCCTGTGAACTAGCTTTTTGGTGGGCTACGTTTTCCAATAACATTATTGCTTTAAAAGTATATGACGAAAGCCTTTGAGGAGAGAATCGTTGAAATATAGTTTAGTTTCTTCCAAATTACTGAGTAATCATTAACATTTGGATCAATTTTTACCGTTCATGATTTGTATAACTTAAATATCTTGCCATGCTTTGAACCAAAAGACGAACCACCAAACGCCTTGAAATTTCTTGCCAAGCGTTTTGGTCTTCTGATAAATTATGCTTGAGGATAAAAATACGAGGTAACTGTATTTATTTAGCGTCCTCTTATCAACGATCTTTATTAGCTCTTTTTATGTTGTTTTAGTATGCATGCATAATGATGAGAAAGCGTGCCCGTACGTCACTGTCCTCCGCTTAAGTCTCAAGAGGATTGAGTGTAGGGGACTCGGCCGATGGTGACTGTTTTTATTGGTGGCTTCTTTCTCTCTAGGGCCGCCGCCGTCTTACTCCAATGAGTTCGGCTGCTCGTGGCATGTCTTGTAATTGAGGCTTTATGACTGTCGTCTATAGGGAGGGAATCTGAAATGCGCTGTAATTGGTGCCGCGCAATCACCGACGACATCTTTTTGGTATGTCGGAACAATAATCAGAGTTTGCTATCAAAATCCGGTGAGTTTGCTTTGGATAATCTGGTAGCCATGCCTAGCATTCCGCGTATCGTCCATGAAGTAAGTCTTGGGTCCTCGGTACAATGACTGCTGATGGCTTGCGCGAGTGGTCATTGTATTGCTCTGCGGTGTTCCACATCAGTATCACATGGTGTGCCTCCAAAATTCCTCCTCCTTGGCTATAAATTTGCAGCCCGTCCTACCTGCATGGTTCATCCCTGAAAATTCATGATGGACTCTGGTCAATTGGACGCGCCTAGGCAGTGCTCTTTGGCGCCCGATGAGGCATTCCATCTTGCGCAGGCTGCCTCCTCGGATCTATTCAAGGGTTTAATCGAAACCAAAATGAGTCACTCCAGTGGTCTAACTTTCCTCAAAGCTGAATAGGTTGCTCGTTTGGGCCTCCCACGGCTCACTAATGCCCCTCTTAAATATTTGCGGCGACCCCCGCGAGGTGCAGGGGGGCTCCCCTGGTGCCGCGGGCCGTGGGAGGGTCGGCGCGTCCTGCCCGCGCTGTGGGGGCCCTACGCTCCGCTGGTGTTTCTTTCTTCCTTGTGGTTACCTGCCCTGGTCTTGTTGCCTTCTCAACTCGAGGTGCCGTCGAGGCTCATCGTTACCGTAAACGCTTCTGTGATCTCGATTTCCTCAAAGTTTTAGCTGACGGTTAAGCGTTTTATAATTTACGTTAGAAAATTGTGGTAGTTACGTTGTCGTAGCACGAACGAATTTCAATGCTACCGTTGGTGGAGAGGGTTATTTTTACCTTTTCTCTTTGTTGTGTTCGAACACAAAAAGTTCCGCTGTACGGCGAGCCAAATGTGGTGCCACATTCGGGCCATGAATATTAATGTGCGTAGAATATATTAAGATGCTCTTAGTGCTGCTGTAGTTATTGAATATCAGTGATATGGCTGCACGTCTTGTTCTTTTCTTTACGCTCTGTAATATGCCTATAAATTATATGGTTAATTATACACCAAACCGAGTTTCGATGTAAGAGGACTGGCGATGAATTTCCTTGTTCTTATGGTCGTTTGATGGCTCCTTCCTTCGACTTGAGCTGTAAACTAACACAGCCATCGCGCTCAGCTTAGTTTTGTACTTGTCTGAAGCTACATTTTATCCATACTAAGTATCATGTTTCCTTTTTTCCGGTCGAGTTCGTTATTTAATCATTATTGTTCAACAGAAACTGCACGTTTTTTTAGCAGTATCGTTAGAGCTATTTATGGTCGATTCCGATGAAACTCCCTTAAAGTTATTCCTGCTCATTCATTGCGTTCGCAACTTTGCAAAAGTTTCCAGTTGCTGGAAAGCAGTCAGTTCCCTGCTATGTTTTTTCTATCCAGCATACATTGTGAGTTTTTGGCATCAAATTGAAACAATCTGAAAAACATTAACATTTAAAAGCTGTTTTTAAATTTCTTAGATCTCATGTTCTTCCGAAGCACTTTGTAATATCCCGATCCTGCAAGGGAGTGGGATTAGCGTCCAGGTGGCACAGCGTCATCTCGCCCTGTGACTGGCAACGAGTAGGCCGGCGCTCAGGTTACCTCATGAAGAGCGGGTGGATTACTGCCTCGGTTAGAGCTTTTCCAATGAAGCAGTCGTGATGATGCATATTTGCTGCTGCGTGGGACAGTGCGTCCGCTCCTGTGCTGCTGGCTACCATCACTGTTACTCAAACTGTCAATGCCCTTCTTGCACTTAGTCAGCAGTGCCTTTACGCTACTGGTGCATGAAACAGTTGCTTATGTCCCTTCAACTGTAGTTTTCGCTGCTGGTTGAGTTGAAGTCCATTCGTTCATGTGTCATTTGCGTACCTCAAAATAAAATAGAGGTTGTTTGTAGCACGTGCTGCCTGCTCCGTGCTGCGAATTTAGCCGTTTACGGAGTCTGCGTGATAGGAATTTAGGCGTAATTGCTGTGGCTTCCATTGCATCAGCCTTTATTTTCGTCACGGCTGCGTGCTGGTGCTGAATCACCCCTACTGCTCCACGTTCATAGGTCTTGAATGTCACCAAAGGAGGTTATGAATGCTTTATGTCTAGTGTTGAATCTGGCTGTGATCATAACTGTTGTGTTGCGGTACTAAATCATTTCATGATTGCCGTGACTGTTGCTTGGTGGTGGTGAGGCGTAGCCAGAACATCTGTGACTTCTAGAAAGATATTGAAATGTCTTCTATTTCTTGAG
This sequence comes from Platorchestia sp. MABIK, assembly GCA_014220935.1. Taxonomy (NCBI): domain Eukaryota; kingdom Metazoa; phylum Arthropoda; class Malacostraca; order Amphipoda; family Talitridae; genus Platorchestia; species Platorchestia sp. MABIK. The sequence continues at coordinate 165,141 of JACJUY010000697.1, forward strand.
TTCAGATCAATCTACACTGATGGTGCAGATTGATGGTGAAACTAAATTGTCTTCATTGTGTTTCCTTGATAAGTGTACATGTAAAGGAAATTGTTGTAAATAATTGGTTCTGTGAGACTTGAAGTCGTGACCGTCGTGAAAATTCTAAAACCAGTTCCAAGGAGCTGCTCTAAATCGTGACGTTAAAGGAATTCCAAATCCTGACTTCAACGTACGTGCAGTGCAATCGTAATTGCAGTGCTCGCTTCAAATCCTTTCTTCAATACCTATCTCATGTCACACGTAGCACGCAGTGTCGAATTTGTTATGTTCTTAAAAGTGTAGTCACAACTTGATGCAATGTCAGTTTTAGCAATTATTCAGTTATGCACTGAATTAATAATTTTAATTACATTCACTGAGAAGGCAAGGATTAAACCTAGTTTTGATAAATAATTATGAATGCGAGATTTTTACCGCAGTGGAAATCTTTTAGGGACTTTTAAAGGAACTTCCCGCAACAAGTTTGAAATCGAACTTTTAATTTTTTCATACACACATTCGGTAAGTATTCTATTGAATTTTTATAGTCTTATGCAATTTAGATTGTCATCAAAGGTTTAATTTTGATCAAATTCGAAGGTTTGTCGTCCGCGCTCTAAAGAATGACATAAAATCTGAAAAGTAATTTTAGATACATTCAATTCAAACAAGCCTGTGTTTTATTTTTCATTCAGTTTTCAATGGCTCTAATGACGCAAGAATTGCAAGATTTGAAATTTTGAAATTATTTGATAATCCTGTTTTCATGGAAAAATACGCCTTCTATTCAGCTCCTCTGCGACCCTTTGTGCGCGGCAAAATTTCCAGATAAAAATATTTTAATTTGCCTCATCAAACGCCGAGCACAACTGATCTTGTCGTCCGGCGGATGGAATTGATATTCACCGCATATTTTCTCCCTGTTAATGGTCGGTGAATGTCATTAAAAAAACGGTCGTGAGGAAAGATAATCTGAACCACATCGTCTGGCTCAGCGGGACCGCCATTCTCCTTAACAAATGACTGACAAATTTTCTCCAAATCGAATGCCTCTAATGACTTGCGTCTTATTATGCTGGAGATCTCTTCCTGTCGCACCTTTCCAGTAATTATCGTGGGATTTGGATTCTCGTGGGTTTTTAGAGGAAATTCGTGATACTGTGGCTCTTCAATAGAATTTCAGCTTGAAAAAACTGTCATTATGTGCGCGTAATTGCACGCATATTCTTCAAGAACCTTTGCAAACCATTGTAGTGTGGGGCGGTGGGAGTTTTTCATAATATTTTGCGTTTTTTATTCATTCAGTGTTGAAAGTAGACACTGTTAAGGTGTGTTGCATTAAATTACGAAATTAGGATTTGTTTTCCGAGCTTGTGATATTTTTGCTCGTTTCAGGTTAAAACATTTCATTTAATTGAAATATACCATTTCCATTTTCTTCCAATTTCATTAGAAAGTTTAGTAACTCTTACATTTAATGAATGATGTTCTCGTCAAAATTTACTTCTGTTTTCAAATTCATTATTAAATCATTGTTTTAAATTTCTAGGTTAGCGTCCCCACAGGAGGATATAACTATTGAGCACATGGGAGGTCGCGTTTCCAGAGGGACAATAATGTGAGATCCCTAGTTAAAAGTTTTGTAGGCCTTCAGCCTACCATCCTCGCACTCGATAGTTCATTCAGTCAGTCAGTTTTTACGAACACAGCTGTAATGCGCTGGTTTATTTAAGTTTTGAAACTTTACGTTAACGCCAAATGTTATTTTTAGAGCTACAAACCGCTTTTATTGCTCAAGACAGTGATTATTTGTATGAATTTGTTGGAGTTCTTTGAAAACATCCTCAGGAATAAGGGAATGCCGACACTGCCTCTGGGTGCGGATGTGAGGCGACGTGAAGAAGTGATCGATGCTGCTATTCTCTTTGTATTGAAGTCATCCTCCCTCATCGTGGTGGTCTTCTATTCGTCCCGCTACTCAAATCTGACTATTAATTGACTATTCTTAGCTAGTTTAAATGGTTTTGAGTGGTGGCTTGTTATCAGTGGTGATAGTAGATAGTATTGCCTTTCATACAATGCTCGGTTCAATGTAAATTTTGGTAGTTATGAAATAAACTTAAAATAGCGGTGGTATATAAACAATAATTTTGAGTAATTAAATTATTGTTAAATTAATAATTTAAAGTAATTTTGACAGCAAACTTCGCGATTGCATTGCTTCTCGATTTTACTTCATGTCAACCTAATTGAATTAGCAAGTTACATTTGCAATGTCTCTTCCTAGGCACTGATCGCTGATGTATCTAGAGGGAGATTTTAATTGCCGTGTATATAATACTTAGCCTGTAGCAAGTTCTATATCGAGTTTGAAGCACGGGCAGCTGAAAAACCCCGTTTGGCATTGATTCTCAATTTTGGCTCTCCGATGATGCATGTAGATGAATGGTTAATTTCTATATTGTGGACTTAGCTGCCTGAGTCATGAGCAGGTGACTCTTGCCTTCTTAGTTTTCTTCTTGATGAGCCGAGCCATGTGAGTGTTCGTGTTTAATTTCTTTCAAATCAAGGAATTAAGTAGCGTCACCATCAATCGTGATTTCATCGTTCATCAAAGTTACTCGAAAATTATTAATCGTCTTACAATGTTCTTTATCTAGTGTCTGGCATCTCCTTTATCCATCGTTCGTCGATCAAACTTGATACCCTTCTCGCGTTCAGTACGGAAGGTCACCAGAAACTTTTTTGTTTTTGAATTTTCGTATCTCTTTTGTGGTAACTATTCAGTGCCAACACTGAGAATGACCTGGCAAAAATTACCGCGTAGACTTCAACCTTAGGGCGCATAAATAAGAGACCCGAGATGGTGGACGTCGGCCCGTCTTTTAATACTATCGTTTTTTATTTGCCTCTGGAGGGTGGGCAGGTACATGCTTCGTATTAAAATTAGCACTTGCAAGTGAAAGCACCCTAATGCGGGAAAAAGTAACACTGATGAGTTAGTACCAGTTGTCCTGGAATTTTTCAGGCTTGTTTTGCTTTTGATGTGGGCTTAACATTTTCGTTGCGTATCAGTTTAGAATTTCGTGTTTTTTCATCTTTTATTCACCAGTTGTTGGAGAGTTTTTCACGGGAATCATCTCATTGAGAAATCGTTCATCTAATCTTTACTTGAATCGTCATATGTGAGTAAATCTTTGTAAATGGATGATTTTAATCTGAATAAATTATTGTTATTTTCGAGAAATATTTAACGATAATCATCTTTTTCATTTTCGGAGTATTGAGCTGCAATGGCAGAGCATGTGAGATTCCGTTCGAAGGTACGAAGCTGCAATACCCATGGCAAGTTCTATCTCAGTATTCGAGGTAATGCATTCAATTTCGAAGAAAAAAGCTATCAGTCATATTTTCGTTGTGTACGCAATAATTCTAGAATTTCAACGTTGCAAGAACAAGGACTTTTTCTTAATGGTGTGAAATAAAGCATAAAAATTAATTACAAATTTTTCATCTTCTCTGCAAACTTATTTCCATGAAAACATGTTTTGAGCAGTCATCTGTTTGCGACCTGTATAACGTACAAAATCGCCAACTGCAAGAAGAACTTTTGAATTTTGATTTGAATGTAAGATATCCAGTGTCATGTGGACGATGAAGTGAGGCTGGAACTTAGTCTTGCTCTCGTTCGCGAGCGCGGATCCAATTTGTATTTCAACAAATTATTCTCGATGACTTGTGGATTTTGAGGTCGGCGCGCCGGATCAGGCGGCAATCGAAGTCTCTTCTTGTTGCCACAGCCGCGTCTCTATTCCGAAACTCGGGACCACTACACTGACGTCTCGCCTCATCGCGAGCTGAACAGGGTTCTCTGGGTACTGGGACTGCAGCTGATGTCGGTACGCCATTATTATTATTTTTGTACTTAGATGCTCTTGCAGTCTGGTTGGTAACTCTAGATATTTATCGATGAAGACAGGTTTTGTGAGCTTAAGTTTCTTCCGTAAATTTAGAAAAACTTCAATTGTAGACCACAAACGTTCTCGCACTGTAGAGAATTATGCACACATGCGAGCTGTCATGTCGCTACGTCAATGTCACCATTCTGACATATAGCACCTGCATGAGAGATCTTCCTGATATTTATTCTTGGATTCAATGAACTTAAGAGCACACAAATACAGAAATTTAAGATTCCCACTGAGTAAGGGAAATCTTCATTGCTGTGTCGAATGTCAGTTTTTGGTACGTAGTCAGGACCTCATCTAAATTGACTTAGTTTTAGACTGTTTAGCGTTTGGTGAGCACATCGATTGTAAGTTCCATGTTAGGCTGATTCACTGATAGATCCTGTCTAGTTCTTGGCCCCGGCAGTCGGGTGGCCTGTCCGTTTTGTTTTCTCAATAAATGCGATGAAGCTAACGTAAAATAAGTCACTGTCTTGTCACAGGTGTAAGCGCCCTCCATGTGTCGCAGCCACTCCTCGCTACATTGGATGTAGTTCTAATGTGCCCAAGGAAATTTGCAGTATTTTTTTCAAGCATTCACCGAATGTTTTCGTTTTGTAGCAGAAATATGAGCCAATATACGACTGAGTCGTTAAATTTAATAGCGAACGTGAGTGTTGACTTTGTGTTGTGACTTCGATTTTTTTAACACAACTCCTAGCAATCGGGTTTCTGAAGTGTGTCTAAGAAATGCTACAGTGGTGGACGGTGTAAGTGCTCTGACTACACGTTATTGTAAAAATATGGAAAAAGAAATATTTGCTATGATTTTAAAATTAGCGCACTAATTAGCCAAAGATATTTAATCTACAGCTAGTTTATTGGTAAACCTGTATTTGGCTGTAATTAAATAATTTCTGATGCGTTTAGGCGCTTTGATGAGACCTCGTTGTGTTGGCTGCCTCCCGGGCGCGAGACGTGACGAAGCTCTCTTCTTTTTGCGCGTCTTTTTTCAATTTCCTTTTTACTCGCTCCGGTGCCCCTGCGCGAGAGAAGAAAGGCCAATCAATCTTGATTTTATCGATCACCCGCAAAATATTAGTCTGATCGGGCACGCCGCCGTGCCTCTGTTTGCATTAATAAAAGCCGGTTGGGCCTTCTAATTAATATTAGGAGTCTTGCAAGGAAGCCGGGTAGTACTTGCCTGCCACCCAGCGTGCCGCGCCCCGGCGCCACTAAGTATCCATGATACGTACACCGCAGCTTTGAGCGCCCGTGCGGGCTGCGCTACATGCTCTCT
>JACJUY010000697.1:172104-194885 GCA_014220935.1 Platorchestia sp. MABIK
GTTCAATATTCGACTCAAATTCAAAGTCAGTTGTAGAAGTAATTTTGAAAATAGCAGACATTAACTGGGTCATGGCTTCATTTAGCTTTGATTAAGTATTTATGAAAATTGAGTTGTGACCACTGGACGGTCAGTAGCATTATGAAAATTCCTCCGTATACCACCGGTGGCTCACATGGCAGTTAACGTGTTAAGATATTGTTGTGATACGCTTCTGTATTGCCTACCTTTTGGTCAGGAGAAGAGGTGAAATGCTGACTCGATCAATGGGTGAAGTTTTTTGATGTTGTCAACGCTGTTATACGGGCAACTGTTCTGCGTAGCGTAATAGCAAGCTGACGTATTCTTCAAAATAAATGTGTTGGTTATAGAGCATGAAATACAGGTGTCATAATGACACAAAACAACAGTTCTTGAACATGTTTTGCTTTTATTTTTATGGTGGAGACGCAGCTTTTATGTCGCGATATCCTTGCTGTCCTGGTGTCTGTAGGTCTAATTTTCCAAAATTAAATGTGTCTTAATTATGCACCTGATACTTTTAAAATTTGAATGAAAAATTAATTAATTAAGGTAGGCCTTCTTGTTGTTGAAATAAAATGTCTTTTGCCATGTTAATTAAGGATCACATTTTTTAAGTTCATTGCTGTCCTGTTTTTCTGCACCTACTACTTTATTTTTCATCTTCTATTAGGTTTCATGAACTTCTTTCTAAACTTACTGTTTCTATGCCTCTTCTGCGTAGATTACGCTTTCCCTTATCTCCTTACTAAATGGTGCCTTTTTCCTTTGTCTGTTCAGAACGTTTTTTTTTTTGCGGTTAGGGAGGCTCAAACTAACATCTAATCTAATTCGTTAATTTAACCAAAATTGCTCTAATTTCTTTTGCACCCTTTACATACTACCTAATTTAGAGGTCCTCATGTATGTTCAGCGACAGCTTTTCCTTATTCCTAATGTTGTTTTTTCTTCCCTTATTTTCAATGATTGATAACTTACATATATAGAGCTCATGTGTTTTTCTGGGCACTTCTTTCAAATTTCTTCATAAGTTATTCATAACAGCTACGAAAGCCTTTTCGAGTGTTTTTTGTTCAATACTGGGTGAAATAGCTTCCCAGTTATATCGTCTAAAATCACAATAATTGGTTTTGTTATACTCGGGTATGCTACAAAAACTGATACAGTACAGAATGAAGCTGAAGAGTAGCAATAGTTTAGTCATCATTTATTGGAGGAATACATATTGCCTCCTTTGTTATAATGTTATTGTAAGTTTGATCATCCTTGGCCTCTTATCCTCGCATTCTCGGGTAAAAATGGAGTTTTTCACTCGGGTAAAACTGAAGTTTTAATCAGAGCTATCATTCATTAGTTGAACTTTTAATCCAACAATTGCGCATTTTTTAATTTTTTTGGCTCTTATATTTTCTGGTACGATAACATTTGAATGAATTTTGATCAGTGTATAATTATATAAATGAAACGTAGTTGAATAAGTATAGAAATTCGCCGTCGTTGTGCAGTGTTTAAAGGGGTGTGATGGAAGTACAGTACAGGATAGAAGTAATGAGGAATTGTACAACTATAAGTAAGTTTGCAAGCACGCTAGCTTACATGTAACGAACTGAGTAGATACCCAGAGGAGATAGTGAACATTACACTGATTTAGTTCTAATCGCTGTTTTCGAGTGAAGAATTGGTATGGTAAAGACTGTATCTTTATTTCGACGTTGTGGTAGTTTACATCGTATCGCTCGACTCGAGTTATCATGAAACAATTTTGGAGGTAAAATGAAAGAATTTATGGAGACCTTCAAGTCTAGATATAGCGGAACGCTTTCATAAATACATAGATGGAGTCAAGTTTATCGGAACACTCGTGAGGTCAGAATTTTTGTATTCACTTGCGGAACAACTAGCTTTCCGTTACCAAGCGTCTTACCTGATCAACGACAGAGGGAAGCAAATATATCTCGACAGCCACTCGAGGGTGAAGAAATCAGCTTGTGCATCTAGACGCTTTTTGATGAGTGTCATTGAACTTTTTATGGACTATGAACTTGTAGTTAAGGCCGCCAATAGAGTGTGAAGGCAACGCGTTATGATAGCAGTTATAGAGCATGATGGCAGCGTTGATTGCTAGAGGGCGTGTATTAAATTCAGGGACCCCTTCTTTTGATGACGGGGTCCTCATTTTTAAGGTTCTTGCTAGCTCCTCTATATAGAGGTGTCGCGCCCTATCTTAACCGCCAATCAAGCGATTAATTCAAGGCAAAACTCAGCCTGTCCTTTGCAGTTCGCTAGAAGTTCAGCGCTCGCTCCGGTATTTAGATAAGCATCGGACACTTTGGTTTCACTCCTAATATTTCATGATCGGGAAGTTGATGAACAGCGATGATATTGCTAGCCCCTATTTAAATATTGATGCCGCTGGACTCGACGATCGCTTGGGTGCACAAACGAGGCTTTTGAACTGGCCCCGGTCTTTGTAGCTCTGCTTGTTCTGCTCGAGATTAAATGACCGACCCCGATTGCGAGGTTCATGCTCGTAGCACTGATACTGAAATTCCGCACAAACTTGGGGCAGAAAGTGCAGATCCGGTGGGATAAAAATTAACCTTTCTTTCTTCATGGTAATGATGTGTTTTGCGTTCATGTTCTTTTCTCTCAAGTTTATGGTAAATTGGTGTTGGCTCTGTCTCTCTCTCTGGCCTGAATCGTCCTTCACTGGGCGTTGTTCTTGTACTTCCTCTGTACTGCAACGAAATGTGTGATGCATTCTTAAAAAATTAGTCGTTCGTTATTGTTTAAAATCTGTTTAATATTGATGAAAAAATTCCCTCAAGAAGAGACAACTATTGTATCTATGAGAATTAGCACTCCCATGGTGGAAGGGCCCGAACTGAGAGATAGGTAGGCCTTTTTGTTGAATAAAATGTTTTTGCTATGCTAAGGACCACCTTTTTTTAGGTTCATTGTTGTCCTGTTTTTCAGAACCTACTACTTTCATCTTCAATTTTTATCTTGATTCATAACCTTCTTTCTCAACTTACTGTTTCTATGTCCCTTTTGCATAGATTCCGCATTCCCTTATCTCCATACTAAATAGTGCCTTCCACCTTCCTCTCTTCGGAACACTTTTTTTAGTTGTTATGGAGGCTTAAACTAACATCTAATGTAATCTGTTGAGAAAAAATCAGGATGCTAATCTTATGTCAAAGAAGATTTATTTAATTTGTTGATTTTTTATGTACAGAACCCCGACGGTTCATAATACTCAATGTTCACTGCTGTCAACAGTCGCTTCAGCAAAATTAATGGTGTAGGAACTTCAACAGATAAAAAAGTACTTTAAGAACAAAATACTTGAAACTTTTCGTAGGAATTTTGTCCGTTTGGATTGGTGGACGTAATTTTGATACATTAAGAGTGAAGCAGATCAAAAGTGAATTTTCTGATTATGAGTTCATTGGACTTTTCTTTTTAGTTGATTTTGCGAACAGTGAGAAATTTGCCAATTTAAAGTGACCGATGAAGTTAAAGCTTAAGAATTTGAGTTGATAGCTGTTATTTATTTTACCTATTACACATACCATTAGACGTTAGTTCCATTATCATAGAACCTGCAGTATCCTATCTACTATTGAATATACTATTAAACCTGATTTCTATCATCATGGAGCCTGTATTAACACGTTCCCTGCGATGGATTAAACTGAAGTTCAAAATTCTATTTAAATGTGAAGCCAATTGTAGTAAGTAATTCTAAAAATAGCGAACAATAATTGGATCGTGCTCTCATTTGGCTTTCATTTAGTATTTATAAAATTGAGTTAGTGACTGCAAGTCCGTCAATGACCACCGGTGGGTCCGTTCGCTGGAAACGTGTTAACCAGTCCAAGGTCTGTAGATCAAACGTGCATTTGTTTTCTTGCTTTACTCCACTCATCTGAAATGTTTTCATTTTATTTCATCCTTGAATTAAGAAATTATTCTGAATAAAACTAAACATTGGTCGCTTAAGACGAGTGTAGCTCCCACCACGGACACGCTCCTGGATCATCATCATCGTGTTGACCGTGCAGGCAGCCAGTCTCGCCTCCGCACATAGGGCATGAAACGGCCCAGCTGCGTTCTGTGCACGCTTTAATTCCTCCTGTGTGCCACCCACACGGCCTTCGCTGAAATTCGTCTCCCTCGCCTCGTCACGCGCGTTACTGAAGCACTTTGTGGTTGCCTACAATAGACTGGTGTTCTCGCAGGCAGGGTAAGTTTCATGTTACTTAGTCCGGCGTATGTAGATTTTACTCACCAGTGTACAATTGGAGGGGGCTTTGAATGTTTTACTACCTGTATGCTTCGTTGCTTAAGTTTGCTTCGTGACGCATTCTGTTTTGAGTAATTCAAATTAAAACAAAATTCCTCTATGCTATTTCATTGCTTACTCCGTATGTCAACTCAGGTGGTGTTTATTCCAAGTTTTGCAGGGGTGCTCAATAGAGTGTAGAGGGAGGCAAGATTATAAATTAAAAACCCTCTTTTTGTTTGTTACACCTCAGCTTCCAATTTACTGCACGTGTGAATCTTACACTGACGCCTGAATTTAATTAATGTTATACACTCATTTCAGAGCCGACTAGTTCGCGCATTTTGCACGCAGAAGTAGTGTTTGGCTGTTGACAATTTATAGTGCTTTACTGTGCTAGTTTTCATGGTTAGAGTTAGAGTAAGTAACAGAATTGAAGTCATAGTTTGTGGTCTTTATTGTAAACTTCACTCTATAAAATGATTTGAGAAATAGAGTGATAGCTTTCGTTCATTACAGCCACGAGGAAGGTGCTCATGTATTCCAATCCTTGAATGTTCTTTATAAGTGTAAAAAATACTGTATCGTATCTTTTTCATATCAGATTAACCTAAGAAAAAGCTAACATAACCTATAAATTAAATTCGACGCAGGAATGTCAAATTTCGATATTTTTATGCTAGTAAAAATGTCAAAATCAACTGCCTATCCTGCTATGAGTGTGAAAAGTTTGGCCCTACTGAGGAGCGTCGGTCTTCGGGTTAGATTCTCTCAAGAGACATCATCTCAGCGGGAATGGGCGTAGAAATTACAAGAAAAACGTTGTACTTCTGTAGAAAGCTACCAACGGAGACTTAATTGGGGTGATTCGAGCGGAGGGCGTATTTAGAAATATTCCAATTGTTTCCCAAAATTATACAATTAAAAATGTTCAATTTTTGGTTGTATGTGTTTTTTGTTGAATTTAAATGCATTTTGTTGAGTCTAAGAACTTTCAGCGCACCCTGTAATAATTACATCAAATATTATAGCAGTCTTACTAACGATTTACACCTTATTTTCTGCTTGACCAAATATAAATATGCTATCACTCGTCCCGTAGCCATTTGGCTCAACCTAATTCACGAGCACTGAATTCGTTAAATGCTCAAGTTTATGAGTGAAATAATGTCCAGCCGGCAATGTTGCCGCAAATCAACCATGCCTGAAGTGACAAGGCAGTCTGGCTACCGTGCGCCCATTGTCACGACCAAGGACCTCAACAGGACTTCGTGGCCAAATTCGGCACCTGGTCTCCTCATATCGCCCATCGAGGCACCATTGTATTCCGATGTGGATTTCGAACGGGTGTCCTGCTGTCCGTCTCGATGTTCCAGACAGGTTTTGTTGCCATCAATAGGGCCTTCTGGTAAGGCAAGCTTCGACACGCTTCTGAAAAGCTGTTGATTCCAGTGTCGCCCCTAGTGACCGTTTTGGAACCTGTACTTTTCTGTGAGCTTAGCTTCTGGAGATGCTGGATGATTGATTTTTATGCTGTGACATCACAATGAAGCGAATTGCCGTCTGCTCTGCTCTTAATATTACTTTTTTACAGTATTCTTTCCTTGAATAATAGCTACTGATCTTGATTCACAAAAATGTGTGTAGTATCAGCGATACTCTTTGATATTTAATGATCATTTCTGAAAAACAAGGGCTGTAATCTACACACGCTGATTGTGAGACAGCGGTGTTGTCAGTGACGGTGTGGCGAGGAGTGCTGCTGCACGAGCCCTGAGTGATGTCTTCCTGAACGAGCCTTCCATTCCGGCCTCCCTCCTCATCTTAGGGAAAATTACACGTTATACGTATTGTATATGTGTCAATTATTTGCGTAGACCGTAAAAATTTGTTGAAAAAATTATTCTGATAGCTTAATTTGTAATATTCCAGAATTTAATCCACGCTGGAGTGATTCCAGTTAGTTTGAGACGTTTTAATATTTGATATGGTTTAGATGAAGGTTAAAGGATAAGAAGTTGATGCTACGTAAAGCATTCACTCATTTTGATTTTATTAAGGTTGTGTGTAGTGACCAAAGTTGAAGTTCCGTTTAAGTGGCCTTTCACAAGAGTGACCGTAAAAAAAGACAATTTTTGTATCTTGTACTGTGTGCGATTCTTTTTCTTCCTGAGATCCTTTAAAAACTGTGTGAAACATTTTAGTGTTTACGCTCGACAAATTTTGGCTCAAGTTGCGTGTCTTCGTTTGCTTGCCTTGCACCAGTAGATTTTCACATTATGGTGAGTTTACAGCAAAGGTGTGGCAGATTTTGCCTCTTGGTTGGGCTCACGTACAAGTGCTGCAAAGTGTGCGTGACTTCGCATATGTTGTGCTGGACTCCGAGCCTTATCCTGCCGTCAACAGTAGGCGGAAATAACTACTGTTACGTTTTACTTCGTTAGGGTTGTGCCGTGCACTGCCTGAGTGTAACTGCTTTTGGTGATTTCTGAACCGGTTATGCTGCGGCTTTGTTTATATCATATGTTCTCTGGCTTGAGCACTTCTCTGCTACTGCTCAGCCTCTCAGTGTCAGTGAACATCTTCATTGGTCACCTTATATTGGGTATTCTACTAAATTTGCTACCGATATACGCGTGCTCGCAGTGCTCAACATTGCAAATGTTCCCTAAAAAACGCAATCGACCTTTTGCTACCATGAGTCTTATTTCCAGTTTGTATCTTCGTCATTTATCTGAAATCCTTTTGAAATCCAGTCGTTGCCTCTCAGGAAGCATAGGTTTAGGTTAGTTAGGTTTATCGATTCTATGCTGCGGGACTGGCGCGCCCAGAGAGAAAACTGTTAGATTACCTCAGCTGTACATAGGCGTTCTTGACTCCTGTGTATCGTACCCACTCTGATCCTTCCAATTCCCGTACCTTTTCTACTTGCTCTTCTTTGTCTTACCTTTATCTTGTGTGGGAACACACCTTTTCCATAACTACCCATCTCTACACTGTATACTAAATGGCCCCTTGCTCTCTCCAGATCGTCTTTTGTGTGGCTTGGGAATCGTAAACAAATTTTAATTTAGAGCGGTTCTTATGACTAATTTCTCATTTTCGAGTAAAATTAACGTGCTACCCATTCAGTATTTTATGCTCGTTGCTAATTATTAATACTACAACTGGCTGATGTGATGCAAGCTGTCCACGATTTTAAAGTTAAATGGGACCTGTCATTTAGCTTTCTTCAGTCGAAGTGGAATCTTTTCTAGATGAGTAAAGCACAGTCGACCACAAAATTTGAGGTTAGAGAGTGCCTTCCTTGTTATTACCCAGTCTTTCATTGAAATCTTAAAAAATTAAGGGTTTGCTAATCTGCGTGCAGCCCCACGTTGTGTTCCTTAAAAATGAGGTAGTAACTTTTTTCTTACTTGCGTTGTGAGTTTTCTGTATACCATCAACTCAGCGGTTCATTCCTTAACTTTATGCTTCAACATAAAGAGTTCTTTACATGGCGGTCCCTTTCAAGGAAATACAACAATTGTATCTATGGAAATCAACGTTCCCAATTACTATTAAGAGGAAGATGTACAGTTCTGAGCTATTCGTGCAATAAGCCTTCCTCTTGTTGAAATAAAATGGTTTTCGTTTTATATTAAGGGCTATTTTTTGGTTCACTATCTTGTTTTGCAGCACCTACAACTTTCTTTGTCCAGTTTTATCTTGTTTCATAAACTTATTTATTTACTTTCTGTTTCTATACGCAGGGGATCTTGTGTGGGAACACATCTTGTGCATAATTTCCCTTTCCCTTAACTCCATACGAAATGATGCATTCCTCTTTTTGAAACATCTTTGTAGTGGCTAGGGAAGCTCAAACTAACTCATTTAATACAGCAGAGTTATGAAAAATTTTACGTTCAGTGTCACTGAATGCGTGGTTGCGGTCAGTACCGTCATATTATACTGTTGTGTGCAGATTTATGCTTATCATTGCAAAGTGAAATATTAAGCGCACAGCGAACTGAATATTCATTGCATAAATTGTTATTTCCTTCGTAACATTTGAATATCATCGTTCTCTAATATTTCTTGTGGTTAGAGATGAATGTTAGACACACGCTGCATCAGTAATGGTGAACTCAAATTTAAGGGTCGTCATGACTGTGTTGAGAACGGCAGTTCAACGTGTCATAATATTAGTCACAATCTTTTTATTGGAACGGGTTAATGCGCTGAAAATTTTGCCCGTAACAATTATTTTAGGTTTGTACAGTGAATTTATCTTGAGGATTATATTGGAATGATGTGGAGATCAGCAATATTTTTTGTTGCTGGTGTGATGTAACGAGGGTGTCATTGATGATGAAAAAGAGTGTAAAGATTACATTAGTTATAAAGATACAAAAGAAAGAGGATTTTTCAAACAGCGCAAAGCATTTCATTTGCACAAATTCGATGAATGCGCCCTTCAGTTCCTCATTATTGCTGTCGCAAAAGTTTTACTAAAATACCGAACTTGTAACCTGAGGCTCTGAACATGAGCCGGAAAAGACGTACTAAAAGGCAGTAGATGATCTTCTATGGCGTAAGGAGGAAGTCAATGATTTACGTGAAGAGCTGGGCATGTGACTGAAATATTTGCTCCAGCGCAGAAAAAGCAGCACAGGCGAAAGATTCGGATCAAGGACACTTGGATGGTCGGCAGGATGATGGAGAAGGGAAGCCGTTTTTTATGCCGCGCAACCTTAAAAATCCTCAATGACTTTGATATAAAACGACTAAAAATCAGTGGCGACTTGGAAAAGTTCGTTAATTGGTCTTTTTAAGACTTCACGTTGTCTTCCCGAACCCTTCCTTCGTGTACGGAAAGACTGGTCAATGGTGGTCTCCTTTTGGCAACGCTGTGTCGTGTCTCAACTTTTGGTTCGTGTGAGTTTTAAGTTTTAGAGTCATTTTAAGTTGCTTTTTATTCTCTTAATATAGTTTCACGAATGAGAAATGTAAGTTTTACGACTGCTAGGTTAAAAGTAAGTTATTTTTATAGTTGCTTGAGATAATTTACATTATAAACGTTATCAATAAAACTTTATCAATTTACGTTATTACTAAAAGTCTAAATACATTTTATTTGTGCAATATTCAGTCGTTTAATTTTTTAAAAGTAAATTACAGCACTTGCAACAAATGATTTCTGCGGACGAATATTGAGGGTTTTTTTCATTCTGGTAATGTTCTATATTATTCTACGAAATTTCTTATCATAAGCAGGAACTAGAATTGATACGAAAATACTAGGTGTCTTCTGAGAAATTTAGGAATTGAAATATGTAGTAAATATAAGTGTAAGTTTCAGTTATCTGGTGCAACGCTCATACGTGATAGGGAGTGTGAAATTTAAAATTTCTTTGATACGATGGTTGAAAAGATATACAAGTCATTTTATCCAACGATGTTTCTCCTGATCACACTTCGTTCTAAATTTATTCATCATGTTCAGTATGCCTACCTAAGCAAGTGTGAGTATCGGTATAATTTATGCATCTACTGCAGGATTAAATTACTCTCAATGATCACCTTAAATATAAAATTACGTGCTCAAACTTTCCTTTAATGCACAGTCAGTAATTTGCTTGCATGAGTAATTTGTGTGGAAGTGCTTAATGTAGTTTTGATGCGCGATTGATGACGCTGGTCATCGATACTTACTTTTTTGAGTGTCATACCTGGGGTAGTTGAACTCAATTTCTGTTTCATTTCTCAATTTCATGTTCATTGCATCATTGCTAGTAATCTTATAGCGTTTCTAAATTGGTTTTCTGATTCTCATAATATTTTGAGGTAGGTCAGAGTTTACTATGTATAGAAAATGTCTTTCAGCACCAAAAACATTCAACGTTTGTTTTGCTATTTATAAAATAACTATTCAGTTTAGGGGTCGTTTTAAGTGGTCGAAACTTAACAAGAATAAAAACGAGGTCCTAACTCTTTCTAAACTTTAAGTATCAACGTTGCTCTCTCGACAACCTTGTCTGATACTAGCTTAGTTATGCAGTGAAGGACGGAATATTGTGCGGAAAGTTTTGACCTTTTTTCTCCTGCAGGAAAATTGCCTGCAGCTTATCCCTTCGGTCTTAGGTATTTATGGCTTTTCTCGTCTGAGAGTTGTCAATTTCTGTTTTATTTTTTGCGCTCGTTCACGTTTTATTGAGCCTAAAATGCCTGCAAGGCGTCCGTCCCTTCGATGATCGAAAGTCTGCGGTAATGAGAATTCGTTAGGAATTTAATTTTTTTAGATGGTTTGGCGAGTTGCTACGTCGCCGTAGGGCGTCCCTTCGGTCATTGGTAGTCTGCGCTGATGAAGATTTAGTGTTGCTTCAATTGTCGAAGATCTTCATTGCAAGTGCTGCCCTGGGGAGCTTCGCTCCACCTAAATTTATTCCTCAAAGACGCCGTTTGCTTCTGGCTAACGATCCCCGCATGTTGGTGTTGGGTGGCTGCTCGCTGCTTTTTCTTGCTTTTTTCTCATCTACCCTGCTACTTGTGCTTGCTTGTACGAGCCCTCTCAAATAAATAAGGTTCTAATTCTTGCCTCCTAACGAGTACAGCATCGCACAACCCTGTCTTTCAAGTACACTTCATGAAAGGTCAAAGGATTCGTAATTTCTGGAAGTTCTTTCCCCGATTTTTCTTAGTTAAGCCTTTTTCAATCCATAAATTGAATTAAGGAGGCTTCAATCGTGAGTGATTCAAAGTAATGGGATCTCTGCGTGGGTGGCGACTGTGCTTCGTCACAGCATAAGTGTATCAGCTGCTCGTTGACCGTACAAACGTTAGCTTTTTACTGCTTTGTGATCCGTTTTTTCTCTTTGTGATTACACTTTGAAATGTTTCATGGACACGTTTGAAAATGCCAATTCCCTTCGAATGATGAGTGATGAAAAATGTAACCTGAAATGATCGCATTATTGTCAAAATTTCCTTTGCATTTTCAAATCGAACTAGAATTAATTTGAATACCCTTTACTTTGCCGTCGTACTACATCTGTCGTGTAGTCTTACTGACCTTTTATTCTACATTCGTCTGAATTTACTGCTTTTTTAGCGTCTCGGAATTTATTTGCTTCAAGTTACAAATGCTTAACTGCGTCCACTGACGGGATTTCATCCAGTTGAGAATTGAGAACATTTTTTGTGATGTATAACGATGTGATTATAATTTTTGCCATTTCAACTTCTGAACATCATAAAGAAGAAACATAATGAGGAAGAAAGAACCCCTGAGCTTGTGTATGACAAGATGAAAGTCGAAGTGAGCAACTTGTTAGCTGGAAGGCGAGGGGCGCCGTTCGGACACGCGTCTTGCTGCACGGCGTCTTGGTGCCAATCATGTAAATCGCGCTCGTACTCTTCGTTATTTGCCTCGAGTAACCGGACTTTGGTCGCACGTTGCTTGTTTGCTCGGACTAAATACTAGCCTCACAAATGACTGCTCCCTCCGGCCACGTGGGCAATATGAAACTTATGAACTTTTTTTTCTCGGCTCCCTCCCTCTCTGATGTTGGGCTCTAAATCGACTATATTGGCTTAATTAATATTTAGAGAGAGCATTTTTGTGTCGTTCATTTTAGTTAAGTTTAACTCAAACTGTTTCACATAATTATTGCCCTGTGTTTCTGACGAGCTTCCTAATTTTATTGAGGTTCTCTAGATTTTGCTTCAGGGTTCATGCTTTCCGAAAAGTGCCGGCAATCGTTCCATCAAGCGCCTCAGATATAAAAACTTGATTCTTTGCACCATCCAGCCCCATGCTGCTTAAAAATGAATCTCCTTAGCATTCGCTTTATCATGATGCAGAGCACCAAGAATTTTTCGACGCTCTTTCTAACACGCATATTGCATTTGCATTAAGACTTCGACCAACAAGCTTCTCGCAAAGGTTCCTTCAATCATCTCATCAAGTGTTGTGCCTTTAGTAAAGTATTTGACATGCGATGACCACGTAGCTCCTAAAAGCAAAAATGATGCGATGTATTTTCTTATGCGCCAATTACGTAGACGCCAAAACTGCACTTTTTGCTTGAGGTTTCAAAGTCATATCTTGCATCTTCTTGGCGTCCATCACATCCGTTATCTGCTAGCCTCCCTCGCACCAGTGTTCCTAAGAAACGTCTGTAATATCAGATGTATTTGCAGTCTTTGGAAAATAGTAGTTTCATTATTTTCAGTAATGTATTTTTTTGTTGTTCTTACCATGATCATCTGCCTCATTCATGAAAACTTGCGGTTTCATTTGTTTGCGATCGTACGTGCATTAATTATTCTGCACTGATTGTTTGATCTATTCTACCATACTGTGTGAACCTCTCTAGCCTAGCTGTGCTTAATACCTTAGAAATGGCATACGCATGCATGAGACCTAACGGTTTCCGCGATGATTTTTCAATTTTTGTAGCTTATAACGAAGTGTTTCGCCGCAGCGTTGTCCAAGAGAAAGCTCTCCCGATTATCGGAGATTCAAATCAGAGCTTGTTAATCATAACCGCACCGTATAAGGCCCATGCGTCTCGGTGCATCTATAGAGCACCGCTACGCAGGCCTGCCTAAATCTACCCTTCAGGTCACTTGGATCAATTTACTGAAGAGCTATGAGGTCAGCACATTCGTTCATGCCCTTGCTCCAGCCGTCAAAAGAGCAGCTTCTTCAGATAATTTTTCTTAATTTCACAGTGACGAAGTCGTTGAAAGTTGCTAGCTTCAACCATGTTATGAGAATCGCCTCGACTGCGTTCTAAATCGTGCGTTGTCCTTATTTGTACTAAGTCCAAAATACATCTCTGTCTGAGGGCGCTCCTGCTCGTTTTAGCTTGCAGTGTGTGTCAATGATATCTTGTGGCGTCAATAACACTGAGTTTGAGTTTTTTACCTAGCAGTTTTTTGTTGAAAAACAGATTAATAACTAAACTCAACCCCACTCAATAGTTCGCTTCTATTACTAGTTTTTTTACGAACATCAGTTTATTTACAGAAAAATTAATGCGTGTTTTTAACGGCTCAGGATCATGTGAAAAAAAAAATTTTTGCCTTCTTTTGAGTATTCACAATTTTTTTCTGGAAAAATTTTAATTTTCTTCATTATTTACTAACCGTAACTTTTATCTCCATCACTGTTGGTACTTTGAAATAGTTTTTTTTTAGTTACCGCTAAATCGCGCACTTTGGTGCTTATTCGAAAGGCCTAAGTTCTAACTCCAGTGCGCATCCTTGACTTTCGGTGATCACTCCTGCAAACATTACCACATATAGTACCAGTACCCTCGGTGAGCAGTATTGGAGTTGGTTGACGATTTTCAGTTGAAAAGAAAAATCACTCGAAGATTATTGAACATGTTGGATTGACGGCAGAGGGCAAAATTCCTGAGCATTTCGTTTAATATTTTTCACGTAGTTCTCAGAACTCATGAAAATTAGCTGCTTTTCTCACTTTTCGATTATTGTGGATGACAAATTGAGCCTGGTTGCGGAACTCCCAATCTAGGTGTTGTTTTGAACGTTCACATTAATTATCAATTGTAACTACTATGAATACATGCGACTTTCATTCATTACGCAAGGTTAGGTTTGAAAAAAAGACTCGTGAAAAAATCACCTAGGAATTCCTAAAAACACCTATGAGCCCAGCGAATCCCCTTTTGTAGTGTTTTTTTTTCATTTCTCGTGAGTTTTTTCACATCTTTTGGGTGAGTTTTGCTATGCCAACCCAGCCCACGGGAACCTTCCTGACAGTCCCAGGCCCCGTGCCTCACTCGGCCTCACGCAATATTTCTGACGTGGCGCACGAAAACTTTTCATTTTCTTGCAAGTTTGGTACTTACCTAAATGAGTATGTTTCGGAATTTTGCTTACAACTTTGCATTATAAATCGCCAGCTCTGTCCAGGAATTGTTAGTGCTGTTCTAGTGCGCTGGATTCGGCCCACTTCCTCCAGATGACCTCGTGGTATTCTGCACTGCCTTAGCATCGCACTTCACACTGATAACCACGTGAATTATTTAGTATTGTGCTTCCATTGTCAAATTGCTTTGAATGTTTAACGTAAGTGGCACACATTTGATACGGGTTTGGGGGGAATGTTGTTACGATTTGAGTTGAGGGATAAAGAAGATTTGTACTTGAAAATTTTATTGCTGCTACACTGTATGTTGATACTTTTTCTTTATAGAATTTCCTTGTTTACTGTGAGCTTTTGAAAAATTTTGTAATGAAATGCTTAGTTATAATTTAGAATTTATGGATGTGTATTTATAATATATTGACGTTGTTATTTTTGAATCTGATGTAGGTATATTAGTGAAATTTCTTTCATTATTGAGCACTGTGGCTGTTAGGGGATATGTATTAAAAGAGCCATCTTGACATTCAAGCTCTTATGAGCGCATGTTGACATTGCATTCAAATTCTTTATGCTGCACGAGTGACGTGGTTGAAATTGACCGTCGTTGCCTTTAAGTGAGCAGCGTTGTGCAGGTATGTGTACATAGAGTAGCATAGCGGCGCGAGGGGAGTTACACGCTTGCCTCAGTTCAGCGACCGCCGTACCAGCTAACCAAATCTCATCAAAAAACGGCCCTGCCTCCAACTTTAGTTTGTTTGTACGGCGCTGTTTCCTAAACTCGATTCAGTATGCTCGTTTGAGCACAGATTTTAGCGGTATCGGAAGCACTCCTGCCCACGGCAGTCGCTGCTGCGTCCCACCGCTCAGCGGCACCGCCACGGCTTCCCCGCCGTGCCCGCCGCTCGGTGTCCACTGCGAATTTCACTTCAGTGGCCTCAACATATTTCGGTACAGGCAATGAATTTAATGTTCTGCTAATAATGTACTGTTAATTTCCTGCATTTTCACATGCCATCTCGTAAGTATTCAAGTACTTTATTTGTTTACATTGTGCTTCAGTATTTCATTTTTGGGCTTGATTGAGTGATTATTTCTCGTGGATTTACTTTTCACTGCTGTAGTGAAAACATTGTTCTGCTAATTATGTTTTCTTTGGGTGTCTGGACACTGAATACTGTAGTACGAATAAGCAAAATTTTACCACCTCATCTCCCTACAACCTAAGGAATTTGTGTCATTTTTTCGTAATTATGTCGAGAAAACGTGAAAATCTCTTAACCTTGCTTCTATGTAACTTTTATCACTTGCAGGAGCCGCGCTCACATTTTCTCTAACAAACGAGGCTTAGCGACGATGCACCTCACTGCGCCGCGCTGAGCTGCCGTGCGCTGGTAGGAACAGAGCGTCTGAGGCGCGCATGCGCGTCCATGTTGCGTGCGTGCTTAGTCGTCGTCTCATTTTTCAGCTGGAGCTCCTCATGCCTTTTGATAGAAACTTTTCATGGAGATCTCTTATTATTCATGAAGTCTTTGGTCCAGAGATGAAGCCTCCGACTGTTGCGCGAAGCCGGATTCGCACTTCACGATGGCCCCCAACCAGGGCCCATCATCTTGCAGTTGCGGGCCTGCCAAATTTGTCCCTCTGGATGCCTTTGCAATGGCAATTTGTAGTCAGAACCGAGATCCTGAGCACGACCATGCATGGCAGCCATTATGGTAGTCCACTCTGATTCGTGCTCATAGCTAAAAACTCCACATTTTTTGCCGTAATCTCATAAGCCTCAATATCTTTATCAAGCGCTGGCTACACGGACGTACCAAAACCAATCTGCCGTAATTTGCATTCTATTGCCAAACATATGAGACTTGGATTCCGACAGCGCATGCTAGATCTGGTTAAACGTTGAGACGATCTCAATTCTGATGCACGACTGGAACGTTTCGTGATGTTTCATTTCCCTATTCGGCGCGGAGAACGTAAATTTTTCAACTACAGTATTGCGCATTTTAGGAAACGATTTCTATTGGGTGTCATGCCGTTTGAATTACTCATTAGCTTACGAATGTATTGTTCCGTTGTATAAATCTGAAGAGATATTTGTCATTTGATTAAGTTCGCGATTTGAAAATGTTTGTTGGATTGTGGAAAATGTCGTGGGAAATTATAAAATATTTATATTTCCGCAAATAAATTAAATATTCTAAATTTTTAACATATAGTTCTCATTAATAATTATAGTATAAGATAGAAAATTTAGGATGAATCATCAGTTCCACTTCAGGAAAGTTCATTGGGCATAGCCCTCAAAATATGAGGAAATCTCTTTTTCCCAAATTAACTGCTGAGAGCCTAGGCGCGAAAACACGGCGCGTTTCCTTACGACGAGCGAGGTGCGAGCATTATCAAATTCTGACTTTTGTGGGTTGTCCCCCGGAAAAATTTATAGAGCTAATTGTTTTTTTCTTGCTTCTCGAGAGATTCATCTCGTGGCTATGCATGAAATTAAACTGTTCTCTACTCCTCATCGTTTTGTGAAGAACACTTGAAAATCATTCATGATTTTATAGTTAAAATTAGCATTTTACGATGTGCCTGAGGAGGCTTTACCAATAAACTCAAACATGAAGAGGTTTCTTAATTACTGTGTATGTTAACACTCGAGACCCGTGCTAATACCAGAAAAAGCGAGGCATTGGCCAATCCCATCTCTGATGCTATTAGTGTATTACCATATTCATAAGCGGCTTTCTCCGCCGCCTGCTTCTGCTGTTGCTTCAGCCGCTGCAGTGTTGCTGCTGTTCGCATCACTAATCTGTTTCACTTGTTCACTAAGCTTTTCTGGTTTCTTTTCATAAATTTCTGTCGAATTTTCTCATATGTTTTAGCTTCTGCCGGTATTTTTGTACTCATTTCGAAACGTTCCCCTAGTGCTACCATTTTATTTTCGGCGTTTCGCATTACGCTGGAGTCATTTTCGATTTGCCGTACAATTACTGTTTTTTTTAATACTCTTGCTGTCATACATTGATCAATATTGTTTCTAATTTACCGTGCTGCATCTGCTTCTTGCTGCAGTTGGCTATCATGCAAGTGATTTGGCTTATAGCGTCCAGCAACGAAGCATCTCTCAAATATTTTTCCAACTAAATACCTGGGTTATCTTTTCCATAGTGTATTACTGGTTCCATTGTAACTACTGTGGGAACTGCCTCTACAGATTTTTTGTCATGATTTGCACACTTCTAGTGAAATAGTTGTTTTAGCTGTGCCTGTATAATATATCATACAATAGGGAGAGAATTGCTGTCATAGCCGCATGTTATTTGAGTGCTGTCTTACCAGCACCGCTTACTGCCTACTACCGTGTGGGCAGGGCACAAGCGTTTCCCATTTCTGATGTTCTATCTCATGTGGAATTAGTGGAGCTCGATCAATACATACCTGTTGATCTCTACTCTCACGATACGCGGCAAACAGAGGCTCTGTGTAATCTGCTTGTGTTCGAGTATTCTCTGTTTGTTGTTGTTCTGCCGAGTTCAGCGAAGAACCTCCGCGCTCTGAGCTGCTTCATCCCAAGTAAACTTACTTTAAGGGAGTCAATGCTCGTCAAGCTCGTCACGCAGACCTGTACTTAAGTTTTTGCTCCAAGTCGCCTGCATTGCTGGCTTTAATATTGAAATAGCACTCACGTAACTACCATACTTGAGTGTTAACTTTCTTCGCTAGTAATGCTCTATCTGAACTGTTTTAGGTCTTTCAGCGCCGACCGCATTACTTGTATTCTACTTTAATGATTACGGTGGTGATGCTCTGGTATTACAGTATAATACATTGCTATAATTAGGCGTCTGTTCAGATTCTAGCTTCGCAATGATGATCAGATCAACCAACATAGACTAACTCTCCACTGTTGCACAATGGCACCGAAGGAAATTATCAGAATGAAAATCTTTGACTTTGGTGCACTTTGAAATTAAAAAAGTAAACAAATTTTGCAAGTTTATTTGTTATTTTGAATTGTTGTTTATTGATTAGTTACTTGTATTGATCGGTACATTCTATTTCTATAGTATGTGCGTAGTGTAGGTCGTTTTACGGCATCAGTGACGATTAGTGTTTCAAATAATCGAACGCTGCAGTTAAATCAAGCGCTCTGTCTTCTTGTCTTCTGTCACAGAGGGGTCTCGTGGGTCCCCATCTCGAACTCGTCTCTAGAAAAATAGCTGGAATTTGCGTGCCGCAGATTCGATGTTTTATTGTCGCTAATTTTTGAGACTCGACACCTTTGACTCTAGGCGACACGGGCTCGTCCGATTAGACCAAATTTCAACCTTGTAGCCTACTACGGGGCATTGTTCGAATAATGCAGTTATCGTTCGATTTTCTTGTTCAAAAAATTTTGGTGGCCAGAATCTGGACGAGTTCAACTTTCGCTAATTGCATGCAACACTCATATTCTTTCAGGACTGTGCGTAAAATTTGCACGGTATGTTCGTTGCAAGTCATAAAATCAATAATGTGAGTGTAATCATATGCAAATGCCAACATTCGTTTCGTAACTTTTGCTCTACAATAAGCATATTCATCTTGAGCATTTCTTGTCTCCGAAGTTCTGGCGAACAAAATTTAGTCCCCATCAGTGCTGAGCATCGTGCTGGCTTGCCGTGTTACTGCTTCGGATATTGTGCGCTTTGTCTTGGCGTCGAGCTCACAGTCCCAACTGTTAGTGCTGTTGCTGACGGTTTTATCCTGCAAAAATTACGGCGTTCGCCATTTCCATCACGGAGCTAATGAAATAAAGATGTAGTTACAGGATATTTTACGGCTCGAAGAGACGTTTGCTCGTATGTGAACCCCCAGGAGGTGTTGTGAAGACGATTGTTCTTCAGCACATCTTGGAGGCTTGACGCTCCTCAAAGATATGATGGCCATACATGAGCCACACTTGGGGGTGTGCTAATGGTGTCTGTCCTCGTCAGTGTCCTTTGGGGCACTGGCGCTCTAAGTGGCTGCCTAAGCCGCCTGCCACAGAATCTGCAATGCTTGTTACGTTCTGGGCTTAGGTGTGTAGTTAGGCAGGCCTTATCTTTCATTTTTACATCATTACCTCTTTCGTGGGGTAAGTCAGCGTACCTTGCAACTGACCTCCTGCACAATTATCTTCGTTTTTAATTCTTTATTCTTAATTTACTTTTTTGTCTGATTAAGATGCCCATGACTTCTTTTGTCAGCGTAGAGTGTTGCGTCTACCGGGAGACCCAAGTTTTGCTCCTCTGCAGTGCCACTAGAACTTCTGCTTTACCAAGTTTTCCTGTGATTAGGCTTGAGCGAAAACGGAGGTTAAGCTTTGAATAATAATGATCATATTATTTATAAAAATAATGATGCTCATAAATGAATCTGAAATTGTGAATCTTGTATTGATTATGTTGTAATTATTGTTCCCTCTTCCAGGTGAGCGTGACGGCGTCCGAGTTACCCTCGCTTCTAATGCTTTAGGTGAGCCTCTGCATCACTTATTTTTAGCGGGAAAGGTTTAGGACCTACACGAGGTTGTAGATATGCTCGTGGGTGAGTGAGATGCGCTATGTGAAGACCGGGGCTATCATGTGTTCATGCAGCTCATGAGTGAGCATCAGATTTCTACGCCTGTTTCTGAACAGTCTTTTTGGTTCATTCAGTCAGGTTACTGATAGTCAAGTAAGACAATTCGTTTAGTAAATGGTATCTGAAACTTTATTGAATGGTGCTCAATGGCTTTTCTCAGTTTGAGTGTGCTAATACGCTTGGCATTAGAGTTGAACTATATGCCATCGCACGGGACCGTGTAGACTGTAGGGCGAATCATTTTCGTGTTGTTTGTAATTTTCTTAATTCCTGCATAACTCACAGCTCCTGTAAATTTAAAGGCCTGGTGTGAAGTGCTTGGTGCACGACTCTTTCGTGCTTTATTTACTTTTCCCACCCGCTGAAAAATTTCATTTCTGAAATAAGGAATGTTTAGATCGTTTTTTAATTATAGACGCTACCTTAACAAAACCTAATAATTTTCTATCTACTTCCTCATCAAAGTTCGCGCGAGGAATCCGTGTGGCTGACCAAGGCACGTATCAAATTATAATAAAGTGTGCTCATGAGAGCCTGGCAAGTCCGGTGGCAGTGGTGTCCGGCTGGTGTGGAACCGTCCCGCCCACCCCACTGGTTGTTGCAGGATCGAGGCGTATTCTCCGGCGGTCATTTTGATCTCCTAATTTGCGTATTTTAAGCAAATTTCAATTTGAATTTATACACCGCATTTACGTTCTTCATTTGGGCTTCATAATTATATGTACAGATAAAAGTGTCTCGAGTGAGATATAGGTATCGACGTGCACTGCATTAAATTTACGGGCGATTTGCATGGTTGCATGAAAACCTTCAACCGATTGAGAATTTACTAGCTAAAAGGTATATAGATTTGATGATATTTTAGTCTCTTTATGTGGTGAAGTTCTGTGATCCATGCTCGTTACCGTGTAAATGATCTGAAAGCATGACTTAAATTCCCCCGTATTTATAACACTTGGGTAGTTTTTGTAACTGTATCGAGAGAGTCGTTGAACTTTCTTTGCTGATGCAGTAACCCCTTCGACTTATGATCCGTTGCTAGATACTTACTGCGGAGGTTAGACAGGCTTTGCTTAGACAAACATTTAAAATTTGCCTTTACTCTTCAGATGTTATTACGTTTCTCGTTTAGACTGTTACGGTAAGTACTTCTCGATGTTGCTACTTTAGAGCATTATCTTGTATGTACGGTTATTTTGTTGAACCTTAGTAATGAATAGCTGCGTAGTGGACTTGTTCAGAGGCTATTCAGCGTTCTTCGTTGATTCGAAGCCCATTCGAAATGCTTCACGAGAAGTTCCCTTTTTTCAATGCCGCACTCAGGTGCGCAGTGAATAGTCTTGCTCAAGTGTGTCAATGCACGTCCTCTTCGAAGTTCATTTAGGTCGAACACAAACCTTTGCAGAGCTTTTCCAACGCTCAGTATGTCTTCTTCTATCCGCAATTGGACACTTGTTCTCCGTCATCATTTGCTTCAATCGCTCAGCAGTGCTAGGTAGCTCTGTTTGAAAAATAGCTAGGTTTCCACCCAATGAGCTTTTCATACCCATTCATGGTTTTGAAGTACAGCCCATAGTCTTTTGGTAATATAGATTCACTTCATATCCCATTGCTTTGCGATTTCAAGTTGCTCAAAGCGGTCTGTGATTCAAGTTTTTTTGAAGAAAACAAATTTTTCTCCTGTTCAATTCTCTGTAATAGTCTTTATTGTTTCTTCAAGAAAAAATTCCTGAAATTCACGATAAACATAGAAATAGAATTAAAATATTTTTGCGAATTAATTCCCGCCTTGACTGTAAGCCTATGGATATTTAAGTGGTGAACCCAGTCACCCAGTCCAGAGGTGCTGTTATTGCGCCACTGAAGGTGCCGGAGGAGCGGTCGTATCG
This sequence comes from Platorchestia sp. MABIK, assembly GCA_014220935.1. Taxonomy (NCBI): domain Eukaryota; kingdom Metazoa; phylum Arthropoda; class Malacostraca; order Amphipoda; family Talitridae; genus Platorchestia; species Platorchestia sp. MABIK. Next base: position 193,790 of record JACJUY010000697.1, read on the forward strand.
GTAGTTTCTTTCGGATGTCGGGAATGAGGTTGTGGATAATGAGCTACAACCGTTCATAGCACAACCCAGACTTGGGAAAATACAGCGAACTAAAGTGCGAAACTGCGCTCACTTATATTCATGACAATGTTGCACTAGAGAAGAGTGTGCTGTCAAACGTCTTTGATTTATTTATTCTTCTTGGCGAGGCTATGTGCGATCTTAATTGAATTTTAGCAAAGAAAATTTTAGCTTCATTCTGATGTAAAAGCCATGAATATTTAAATCTACTACATGTTGTATTAAATTAATCCTGTTATGATTTGTTTACAACCGTTGTGTCATTGTTACGAATTCAACATTTTCATATATCATTTCGGTCAGTTGCACTTTGCTTAGCTGCTTTCGTTAGATTTACAGTGTTGTGCTTTCGCCTTGAGACGTTCGTGGCATTATTTGTCTGCTTTCTCAACTTTTTGCAACCACATGGACACTGATAGTATTAAGGCGCCATAATAAGTGCCCATCGAGGCTTAATAAGAAAATAAGCCTCTGATCCTTACGTTTGATGTCTGTGAAGTGAAGACAAATTTATTGCCCTGCAGTCTGTGAGTGTGAGCAATTGTCATTTTTCGGAACTATTTTGAGGTCTCTAACTTGGAAAATTGATTGGGCGCTTTTAGCTTCTTGATGCAACACAATGCATGTATCACCATGTGTGATAGCCGTTTTGGCAATGAAGTTTTGCGCGCTTACGCGACTAATTTTGGGCATAATAATCGTGTTATGTCTGACAAACCACGGAAACGATAACCGTGACAAACCTGACAATCTGAGAGCGTAACCTTGATACTCTTGTCAATTTGAGAAGGTAATTATAATACACCTGCTAATCTGAGAAGTAAATATTGACACACCTGCCGAACAGAAGCGAAGGTGTCCGTGACATGCCTGACAAACTGAAGGGCATAGCTGGGCGTTATCGCGATAACGATTTCGGGTTATCGGTTATCCGATAATTTTTTTTTCCCGAGTTATCGATTTATCGGTATCGCCGATACTTTTGGTTCCAAACTATCGATAATCGATAATTTCAGTTTTTCCCGCTGGGATTCGA
>JACJUY010000698.1:0-54932 GCA_014220935.1 Platorchestia sp. MABIK
TATTACGCGTATGTTAAGCCAAAATCCAATAAACATACCAAGTAACTGCCATGATTTTTAATAGGGTAGAAAACCACCCCTAGTCCTCGTTCGGCCGGTTTGCTTTTGTTAACCACTGCCGGAGAAAGCTCGAGCACCCTCCGCCCAAACACCCCTTTTGTGGTCGTAACACTGTCCAGGCTGAGTTTCTTGGGAGATGATAAGAAGCATTAGGTCAGGAGACGCGATAGGGAGCGGTCAGGGCGAGTCGGGACAGGTCACTGAGGTTCTGGACACGAGTCGGACTCGGGTGGCGGCGAGAGCGAAAATTCTGAGCCAATGGCTTGTTATTGTGATGGATTGTGTCTACTTCAATTCGCAGGCTTCGTTTCGGTTTGAGTTCTGCGGAATCATTATCCAGGGCAGTCAAGGCGAGAATCATTAACGAAGGTTGTAATATCGTAAAGTGCTCCTGCAGCCGAAGTCCGTGTCTAGTTGTCAACGGGTTGAGTGTACGTTCCGCGCGTGCTCCATCCGTTTCAGTATTTTCCTCCTACTCCAGGAAATTAACGAAGATATATGTGTCGTTTCTTTTTACCTCTCTCTCGCAAGAACCACCAATAGGAGCACGCGCCTAGAAACTCGGGCAACGCTACCAAGATAGTTGATAAATATCACGAAGCTGACGCCGGATGTAGGCAATCGATGAAGCTAACGTAATACAGCGATAAATAAAAACACAACTTATCATTAACTTTTTGAGACTTTAATCTCTGGTGGCAGCGACAATCTTCTCATTCAAACTAAGTTATCACATTAAAGAAGTTTCCCAGTTAAGAAAACGATTACATACAATAAAAATTTTTAGATTTTACGAGAAGATTTCTAAACATTTGGTGGTAGATAACCCGGAAACTTTGTTCCGACATTTTTTAACGTTTTGGACACACAATTTGGCGATTGCCACAGAGTATTAAGGCACTCTACAATCTTTTTTGAGAACTAGAACGAAGAACACACCAAATATATTGAGACTAACGAGGTATTGCAAAACATAAACAGACCGAATCATTTGAAAACAGCTAAAACTTCTCGTCTAAAACGGTCGATGAGATAAAGTGAGCAACAATATTCAAGTATTTAAATATAAAATCGAATGGAACCAATCATATACTCACAGTCCGCCTCGTCACTGTCGTCACCGCAGTCGTTGTCACCATCACACTTGTGAGAAGCACGGATGCATCGGCCGGTGTTGTTGCACCTGAACTGCCTGGGTGAGCAGATGCCTGAGCGGGAGTATCAATGTATGAATGCTATTGATTGTAAGTTAATTCAACCCTGTCTGACCACAACATAGGTTTTCCTAACAGAAATTAGAGGACGATACTATTTAATAAGAAACTGAGGCGATGGGTAATATATGCGCAAGGTGTGTCTCTACAGCCTGCGCATAGAAACTAGATTGAAAAGATATGTATATGAAATTTAATTGAAGTTGAAGAAGAAGGTAATAGGGGTGTCTGAAGGAAAGCACTGAAGCAATGAATGTTGACCTGTAAACACTTGTTCTATGCCAAAATACCTATTTTGACAAAATGCAAAACACCTGTTCTATGTCAAAAAAGAAAGGTCCATAGAACCTTAGGCTCGGGACCTCGCATCTTCCCCCCGTAAGCACATATCCCCATCGGTACAGTAGTTTCATCTCATTGAGGGTCGTGCGTGAATGGAAGTAATCGTTGTCGTAAGTTTTGCCCTCTTCTCTCTCCCAACTTCTGCACCTCAACGGAGCATCACACTAAATCACAGCGTAAAAACTACGTATCGTCATCCACCTCTTCATGTTTTGTTTGAACCCTAACCCATTGCATGCACCTCGTGTATTAGACACCCTTTTTTACCATTTCTACATTCTGGTTGAACCGTTAGTACTGGTGACGCTCACAAATACACGTCTTGAAATAATAGGCAAATTTATTAGGCATCAGCGAACCTTTAGCGGTTTATAACCTTTCATGGTCGCCACTGTTCTTACGGCGACCATGAGTCTTACAGTTCTTATTTCATGAAAAGGAGAATTCGGAAGATGAATTCGCATACTATATTTTGCCGGAGTTTGTCACAGTATGCCGGAGTTTGTCTCATAAGTTTGTTACTGTATGTTCTCCATACGGCCCGACACCCCCATTTCAAAGTGAAAAGTGAGTTTGCACGAATATTACTCAGGGTGCAATTAACTGAGATGAACGTCAACAAGAAAAAATGCAAATGACTCATTCGCTCTGAATCATATCTTCAACACAGAGTTGGTCTGCGCATCCATGGAATAGCAAAAAACAGCTTGAATATTTTGAGTAATTGAGTGGGATACAGGAATGAATCACTGAACGTGAAGTAATCAGTAGCATTCATGAAACCAAAGATTATTACCACACGCATAATCATGGATATGATCGTTATATTTGAATTTTAAAATAAATTTTCACTAAATTCATGGCTCATAATTTGTGAATCTTATTTTCTATTATGTCTTCGTAAACCAGAATGATATTTTCTTAATTAGATTAGTTTGCACAACACGGCAATGCTTTGAAATGAAGGTTATAGCGAAGACAATTGGTTTAAAATACATTTCTATTAAAAATTAGTTCATTTCCATCATCTAGAACATCATCAGCTATAGTCTGAAATATAAGAATTGACAAATTAAGACCGGCAATAAAAACCATTCAGTAAGTGATATAATAATATGCACACAAATTTAAAAAAAAATTACGTAATACCTATTTTCAGCGGATAGGATGACTGCATGTCATTAAGGTTAGGTTTCAATTTGTTAATGAAGAGGGATTCAAGAATGCGTAAATTAAAACACGAACCTGCAAAACCTAATATTGAAAAATTTTCGAGTGAGATAGTTGTATTGCATTTTTCAGCATGGATTCTAATAGCTGAATGGGAAGGCCTACTTAATGGAATACCAGTCCTAAAACTTCTACCACTATGTTCAAATACCCTCGTAGATAGCAACTGAGATGTCGAACCGACTTAACTACTAATGAATACAGCGTTTTTAATTCATCCTCCTTTGCTAAAGAGATCGCTAGTATTCCTGGTGCTGACAACTTTTACACGACGTCATTTGATATGGAAAATTTATTAACTAATATTTCGTTAACTGACACAATTGATGTTTGTTTGCAGCAATTATTTGAAGTGGAATAGACCGTTTGTAACTTTAGTCGTGTAGCATTTAAAACTCTGTTTGATCTTGCAGTTAGGTTCTCATTTTTCCTCATTAATGGCAAGTACTACAAACAAATCGAGGGATTGGGTATGGGGCTGCCTTTGGGTCCAACTCTCGCGAATATTTTTATGTCACATCATGAACGAATATGGCTTCCTGAATGTCCAGATAATTTTTAGCCAATCTTTTACCGCAGATCCGTTGATGATACTTTAGTTTTGTTCCGAGACAGAAACCACGCTCTTTTGTTTATTGAAAATTTTAATAGTAAACACCGAAATATTACTTTTACCATGGCGACTGAAGCAAACAATAAATTACCTTTTTTAGACTGTCTTGTCCAACGCTCAGGTTCCACTTTTTGTACCTCTCTTTATAGGAAAAGCACATTTACTGGTTTGGGTTTAGGACATTTTTCGTATTCTTCTTTTTTATTTAAAATCAACAGCATGAAAACCCTTTTATTTCGGGCATATGAAATATGCTCAAGTTATTCATTATTGCATAATGAGTTTGAATTCTTAAAGCAGTTTTTTGTAAAAAATGGTTATCCTTTCTGTTTTATTCAGAAATATTTCAAGTAATTTTCAGATAAAAAGTATTCCGCCATTGCTACTGTGCTGACTGCAGATAGGAAATTGTTCGTCACCATTCCTTACTTCGGTGTTNTAGGACTGGTATTCCATTAAGTAGGCCTTCCCATTCATCTATTAGAATCCATGCTGAAAAATGCAATGCAACTATCTCACTCGAAAAATTTTCAATATTAGGTTCTGCAGGTTCGTGTTTTAATTTAAGCATTCTTTAATCCCTTTTTACTAGCAAATTGAAACCTAACCTTAATGACATGCAGTCATCCTATCCATTGAAAATAGGTATTACTTTTTTTTTAACTGTGTACATGTTATATCACTCACACAATGGTTTTTATTGCTGGTCTTAATTTGTCAATTCTTATATTTCAGACTATAGCTGATGATGATCTAGATGATCGAAACGTTTTAATCTTAATAGATATGTATTTTAAATCTATTGTCTTCGCTATAACTTTCATTTTGAAGATATTTTCTTACTTCTATGTACTTCATTTGTGCTTTACTCTAGGTTACTATGAGACTTATTAAAGTTAATTTGGGATCAATTTTTTTTCCTTCGGAGAAAAATTTATTCCTAATTAAGCCACTCTTGATTTTAAATTTCTCAACTGAAAAAACAAGCCTCTACATGAGCAAAAATATGTGTTTTAGCCAAGTAAAAAGTTTCTGGATGATGTTGACTTTATCCCAAGACCCAAAGTTCTTCTCCCTTCAGTTTAAAGTGTTAGTACCGAAACGTGCAATATCACCACCTTATTTTATCTGTTCGTTAAATCAACTGACTTCATAATTAATTTGAGGAAGACTAATATGACATAAATGTTTGACAACCTGACATTTGAATTCAATGAATTTTTTGAAGACAATGGCAACTTTCCATGTTTCTGATGAATGTTATCTGCATGCGATATGCATGCGAATTGCATCCGCTAGTTTGGAGGGTGCATTTCGAAACGCATTTACAAAAGAACGAAATTATCGTACGATGCCGATGGTGCACACTCTTGGCTGTCGAAATTATACTTGCGAATAACGAAAGAAGTGATGTTCGGTAAGTTGTGATGCTTTGCGCTTGGCAAAGGCTTGTGCACCGACAACTATTTTAGAAAGAAAATGACGTTCAGCAAAGAATCCCAGTAGAATGCATGATGAAAGACGAAATGTGTTCTGTTAGTGATAAATTGAATTAGCGACTAGATAGATAACATTCAATTTTTCTCTATCAATGAATATGACTTCATGCTCCGCGAAAAAGAATTTCTTGAAAAAGTTTGCGCTTTATTCACCATTAAATGAACGCTAAATCTAATATTCATCAATGCCTTTTTGAAATCTTGCGTGAGAAATTATGAGGCCTTATGAAAACGTAAACGAATTCAAATTTCTGGCTACTAAAGCATTTAGTTTTCCTTGCATTACACAAGCAAATGGACCAAGCAACCGATAACGTTTTGTGAGCAATTCTGCAAAAGGTCACCAAAAGATTTCTATTTGGCACATAATCAATGTTAAGTTTACTCAAGCATATTTGTTGCCTTTTCATTCTTTGCTCACTTCCGGAACTTTGCTCAAAAACAACTTGTCAGTTGCTTCCACATCATCCCGTATTTTGATTTATTCACTTTTCCTCTGCCTCATACGTCACTTGGCGTAATATTAGAAAATAGGATTTTGTGTTATTAGTGGAATGTACGGATAGTAGGAACTTGAATTTTAAAGATTTATTGTGTGTTCCTAGGTTGTATTTTTATTTACTCCTACTACTGAATTCTACGATCGCTTGCTATGTAAATGAGGTTATCCGATCTAAACCTGAGCGGAGGAAACACCGCCACAACCTCAGCGGCCGTTACGATGACGAGCAAATTGCAACTGCAGGCCGGCAGGACGCATGAAGTTCCCACGCCGCCTAGAATGTGGACGGAGGAAATAGCGGGAAAAACGGTTTTCATGCCTCTTGAAGATTCATTTTCCGTTTTAAGATTGAGCACAAATACGAGCATCACTGTTTCCAAGGGTATATAACCATTTGAGATCACACTGGGTGTCAATCTCAAACATGAAAACGCTAACAAAAATTGATCAAGAGTTTGCAGTGTAATAAAATCCAAGCAGACCTCTCAAAAATTCAAAGAAAGGTGTGCCTCTATAAAATATGCCTGCCTATTGCCTGAAAAAGTAATTCTTCTTCGTACACGATGGAAGTCCCAACACGAATATTGCAGGAACGTTTCATTGTCATTTAAGTCCTTCAAATGCTATGATCTATTACTTTTTTTCGACGAATTGTCACACACACATAAAAAATCTCATCTCTAGAGTGTTCTCGTAAGTATTCACGGAAGTACAATGACTGCAGAAGCAGTAAAATATTGGAATATTTGGAGTGAGAGATTGCCGTACTAGAAACAGGTAACAGTAAAAAGTAGAGACATGAGATAGAAGGAACTGGTGAACGAGTGCTGGAGTAATTAATATATTTTTCAAGAAGAAAAAAGGTCAACACTGGAATATAAGTTATTAGCAGAACTAACTGACGAAAATATATCTGGGTACTATTCCCAACCCCACGGACGCATGCGAATTTCAACAATGTGTACTCAACTCAAAATTCAATTGAACCATTTAGATATGGATCGCTTCGAATGAATTTAGTTAACACCCACTGTTTTTAATTTCTATTTTTTAAGAATAGATTTGTAGTCTCAAACTACACCAATTCTGAAAAAATCATTCGACCCATAGAATATTGCTGCACCTCTATTTCTTGTTAAAGAATAGGTAAGGAGGCAGAAGACGAGTAAAGAGACCTGGGAAATGATGGATAACTTCACTAACCAGTGTGACCATGAACAGAACATCGTTTGATTAGGAGTATGACGCCAGCACCACATAGCCTTATTTTGACAAATTATTTACATGTCCCAGAGCAAAAGTTTCCAATGAACACATGAGGACAAAATGATGAAATGAAGTGAAAGCGAACTTACAGTAGGAGGCCAAAAGAATTCGTATCTATAAGATTATACACTAATCACACTATGTATAGGCCAACATACTAGAAACACAGCCGGATTATAATCCTGAAAGTTAAACTAAAGTTGTACAATAAAACGTTTGTTGTTTCACGTATGAGGAATCGTTGTTCATGAAAAAATTGTTCAGCCAATACAGGAACATTATTTAGAAATAATACTTATCTCCGATTGCATTAGAGTAAATCCTCAAACATTGTAGACATTTTTGGAAAGGAATCTGCAGGTTTCAACAGAAAATTACGCGGTCAGGAACAACTAAGCCACCGCTGCAGAGAGTCGCCTGGAAGAAATCCTGCCCTAGATGAGAGAGGTTTGGGAATCTTTCAGTGATTTAACTTTCAAATTTGTTGATAAGGAATCACATACAAAACTATTTTAACCCAATGCATTACAAAATATTTCCCCTGTAAGTTCAGCTATTTGACCACTTATAGAATGTGACTTTACCCCTAGCTTGTCAAGAACAGATGCCCCACAGAAGGACAGATCCATTTTATTGAAATAAACACATAATATCTTGTATAAATAGTTATTATCTATCCACACATAGGTGTCAATATTCAAGCATGTCGAAATATGCAAGAAAAATTAAAACAAGCTCAGAGATGATGGCATCAATGTTTCGAGTTGCTTTGCTTCGCATTACACTGCTGCACTTGAAATCATTGACGAAACAATATTGATCGTCACAGTCTGAAGAAGAATCTCATTCCAAATATAAAGCGTTTCCTCAAACTTGCAAGCCGACGCTCTGTAAGAACATCGACCCTAAACGGGGATTTTAACCAGCAAATAGTGACAAGAACAAAAGCATCAATGTTCTTCAGGTGCCAAGCCATCACCGGACATCAACCGGAATAAAAACATTTGAGGGACAGTAAAAAGTCCGATCAAGGAAAAAATTCGAAGAATCTTCCAAGCTGGCAAAAGTTCATTGAAGAATGGGCGAATAAATCCCCACACACTAGCGAAAGACTAATTTCATCAATTGGAAACCATTTCGAGCACTAATTAATTAGAAATTTCAACTAAATATTAAATACCACGCTGTTACGTTAAAACTTTTTCATGAACTTCAAAAGTTCTTTCTATTAGTGAATCCGTATGTTAAAAAAACCTAATGTGTATTTTTACATCTTTATTTTGATCATTGTGAACTATAACCTGTCAGAGTACCGTTTGTTGGCCTTCAAACAGTTTGTCAGAGTACCGCTTGTTGGCCTTCAAACAGTCTGTCAGAGTACTGTTTGTTGGCCTTCAAACAGTTTGTCAGAGTACCGTTTGAAGCCTTCAAACAGTTTGTCAGAGTACCGTTTGTTGGCCTTCAAACAGTTTGTCAGAGTACCGTTTGTTGGCCTTTAAACAGTTTGTCAGAGTACCGTTTGTTGGCCTTCAAACAGTCTGTCAGAGTACTGTTTGTTGGCCTTCAAAAAGTTTGCCAGAGTACCGTTTGAAGCCTTCAAACAGTGTGTCAGAGTACCGTTTGAAGCCTTCAAACAGTTTAATAAACGAAAATTCAACTTCTTTTTGAAAATTCTCCATCTACACTTATACCTTTGCTTCCCTCAGATATTTGACAGAATGTAAGTTTTTTCAGCGTTTGCAGCGGTGAATGACAAATAAATTTTTCAAAGTTAACCTCAGATCGCCCAATTTTTTCCCCTAACACAGAGTATTGTCTATCTCTTCAGTTACACCATAGACTGAATACATGAACGCTGCATAATGATTGCATTTTTTTAAACTAAAGTTAATTTTTTATTAAAACTCGTTCAAATTTAATTAAAAACAGTAAAACTGCACTCATCAAAAAACTGAAAAGACACGTTTGTAAACGCTTAATTTTATAAAATTAAATGCTCATATATCAGTTATCATCACACCTCACTAGTTCAAATAGATGTGGGCACTATTCCCCAAGCCACCATTAACAGAGCCCAAACCACAATTTATTTGTGTCCTTGGGACGGTAGTGAGATAAGAATTACAATATTTCCAACTGTCACGAGTCTCAAATATTGTTTTTATTTCTGAATCAGGCCACGGAAATGTTCAGTCTTACGTCGTGAAGGTGACGTTGACCTACGGGTAGTTAGGAGGTGGCCATCTGGTCACTGGGTTTTACGTTAGCTTTTTCTATGAATACTCCTGCAACTTCATTAATGATGCAACTCAATCTAGTCGCGTATTCTATTAACCACTGGATTTAGTTATGCACCTTCAACATAATTACTAGGAATAGATTAAAGAACGACGCATGAACTTGATTAGATTTTCAATGAAATAATGAAAACGCTCAACTCATTTAATTTAAATTAATTATTTACAAAATGATTACTAGAAACTTCTCACCTGACTTAGCGAAAAGCTAAATTTTGATTCGTATTACTGATCACGCTGGAGAAAGAACGAGTAACTCGCAATGAACTGCAAATTTCCCTAAATTACACTATAGGACTGCATTGTAGACGCATGTCAGGAGTGTAGGTGCAAGGACTGCATTGTAGACGCATGTCAGGAGTGTAGGTGCAAGGAGTGCATTGTAGACGCATGTCAGGAGTGTAGGTGCAAGGAGTGCATTGTAGACGCATGTCAGGAGTATAGGTGCAAGGAGTGCATTATAGACGCATGTCAGGAGTGAGGTGAAGGACTGCATTGTAGATGCTTGTCATTGTAACATTGCACTGAGTGTACTCACCGAATAAATTTGTGATGGAAACTAATTTAAAAATTTTTAAGTCTTTCCTTCTTATAACTTCACTCATAATTATTTCACTCAATCTTGACAGCATAAACTTGATCGCCCAATGTGCCATATTTGGGTGATCTGAAATAAATATACATTTGACTGACTGTCTATTTCTTTTCAATTTGTTTCTGTGGTGACAGCGCATTCCCTGTTTCTGACGGCAAGGAACTCAAGTACCAACTAGCGAATGCGCTGCGAGGCTTGTTCGTGCTGCCCTAATCTACTCGTATACTATTATTCTATTCTAATTCGATATCTAGGATGCTTGGCCTTTGGGAGTTTCATTCAGTCGTGACAAGGAGGTGGCCGATAGTGGATCAATCTGCATTGCTAGTTGTTTCCCTATTGGTAATCCAGAGTATGATGGTCCATAACAGAAAACATTTTACTCAAGAAAGTAATGCTATTATTATTAGCAGAAAAACTGATTGACACAGCGGAGTAAAGGTTTCGATTCTCAATAAGCATTTACGTTAAAAATGTACGGGTCCTACCATGTTGTTGGGATGAACGCATTGTGCTTGGTAAGGAAATTTGAGATTTCATTCAACGGTAGAAACGATAATATTGCTCACGTTCTCCGTAAAATATTTCGGTCTTTTGTTACAGAATATCAGAGAATTCAGTCATAAAATTACTTAAGCATTCAGCAGAAAAGTATTCGTGTAATATCAAATGAAATATACCAAGATGAGTAAAATATTATCCTTCCCAATGTTTAAGGTTAACCGAAAGGTCTAGGTCAAACTGCTTGACATGAATTTCACAAGATATGATTCATTGTAGGAAACAACGATTTAAACTCAATAAAACGGCTTCAGCAAATAATCGAATAACAGCTCACAGCCTTGCTCGTCGCTGTAGTCACCGCAATCGTTGTCGCCATCACACTTGTCACCCAGGGAAATGCATCGGCCTGTGTTGTTGCACACGAGCTGGTCGGCTTTGCAGGTACCTGGGCAGGAGTATCAGCGTTTAAATGAAAATAATTCTAAACTGATGTATTGCTGTATTCTGCAGTTATTGTTTTATAATGTGGAGCCTGAGATTTTTTCATGTGCTTGCAAAAAAAGTATCGTAACTAAAACCTTGAGGATTACGCTGACATACTCAATTTCATTGATGTCTCACAGTTCATTTTATCATGTTGGGCCAGTTGTATTGAGTATTTCAAGATCTCGTCAATGATTTCAAAAATTGGATCTACACTTTAATACAGCATTTAGCAAATTCTGATTCATTAGTAATGTGTTTAAAATTTCACTTCAAGATAAAATGTGATGGAAGAGTGCATCGTATCCCCTTTATTATTTTTTAGTATATTTTCTCGTACGAAGACATGACAACTGTACATCAAACTCTTGCTTGCATTTATGACTAGAATTTACTTGAGCTTCTCTTCAAATTTCAACCTGTGGACAATCTAGCTCGTTGCCAGCAATCCATGCTTCATACCCATATCTTCTTCACAAAATTATTCATCTTGTTCGTCCCTGACAGCACTGAGGCTTCCAGAATGGGAAGAATTCAAAAACAGTCGTGACAACTCTAATAATGCGACAACCAAGCGCTTTATGTCTACCCTCAGTTTGATTTTCCGATAGTTCAGGCAAAACTATTAGCTCGTGGATTTTCATGGAACTTTCTGACGGTGTTTTTACATTAAAATCTAGCCTTCTTCTCGCGGCTCGACATCATACCGATAACATGATCAAAAGTGATGACCAGTTAAACCTGTGGACCATCGAAAAAGTTTCTGTCAGGCTGATGCAAAAAGAATTACTAATCCTGTGCTAAGCATAGACATTTCCAAAAGCAAAACCTCTGAATAACCAGTATAAATGTAAACATGCCCTGTACGAATAAATTTTCTCACATGTGTGTTGTTAATACAGTGCTCGTGATATTATAAGAGCTATTTTCGTCCTGTCTTTCACTATGTAACATTAAAACGAGAACTCAAGAAGGAATTTGTGATGTCGATATAGAAGAATATTGTTTTTTCCACGCGTGTGACGTAGAGCATTTACCTGAAATGATAGTGAATCACAAGCCCTACTGAACATAAAAGGGAAGAAGGAAACACAGGAGCTGAGAGCCTGTTAATTATCTGGATATGCTGTAATGTTGATTTGTTTCGAACATTTAATTAAAAGTTCGTACGTTAACACCAAGTGAATAGTCAACTGCCACAGTAAAAAAATGTTTTCAATATACTACATAAACATAAAATGCAACCAAATTTATTTTTATAAGGAGACCAGACATCTTGATCTTTAAATGAGTATTTAAATGAGTTCTGAACAAGTCGCAATTAGCGGGAAGCTCATAACAAATGCAAATGAATCTGTCTCGATGTTAAAATATTTTTTTTTGACAAGCACTAACTGAGCAGCCCACATCATGCGGAAAAGCGAGGAAGAGAGACAAACACTAATTTACAAACTACAAACATTTACCCCAACATTGAAAAAAACAATTGATCAATGAGGAAAAACGCCACTGGGAGTCCGAAATCCACAAGTGAACCCTAAACGATAAAGAAATTGAAAACAGGAAACGTTGTCCGAAGTCACTCAGCGTCATTTTCTATATCGGAAAGTGTGCCAGCAATAACTAAGATTTCTAATTTAAAATAGAATGGAAAACTCTTTCAACTTCACTTCATAAAACAAGTGATTCCATAGCGGAAAATGTATTAGAGAAGACCTTAAGTAGCAAACAACGGCCAATCAATAACAAGACCTCCGACCGATGAAAATAGTAATTAAAAACTGAAGCGACATCTGAAGGGAAGTCATTTTCGTAAACAAAATGAAAAACTTTCAAGACGAAAATTTCATCTGTGGTATCAAAACCAACTTGTCTGCCCCAGACAAGAATGGTAGTCTTTTTCTTCATCTATATAACACAAAACTGAGTAGTAGAATTAGAGTTAAATTTTGTCACATAAGGGAAAAACGCTCGCCACAGAACGCGTGCAACTGGCAAGATTTCATCCAGGCTATTTTGCCTTTAAGATCACAGGAAAGTTCATGCGAGTTACTAAAATTAGAACGCTACCCAGTCCAAATTTTATCGTCGGCGAAACAGTAATCATGATAGGTTTTCATCGTTTATCGAAGTATTCCGACGGTATATATATTACCGCTGATCAAGGGTAATTTTAGACGCTAAAAATGCCCGCCGACGACGATAACCGCTATTTACCGTCGATTTCTGACTGTCTTTCCTACCGTAGAAATACAACGGTAAAACTACGGTAGTTTTCTAGACTATACTTCATAATTTGATATAAACGGCAATGATAGATAGCCTATGTCTAAGTTTAATCAAGGACAAGTCAGATACAAGTATGTTATGTATTACTTGTTGTCAAATGAAATTACATGAATTAGTTTACGTAACCTTCACATGATGTAATTTGAGCTTTGGTTCTTTTATTGTGAAAGTGAAAACTTTAATTCGAAGCTTAGACATTTCAATTGGATTTTCACAAATAATTTTTCGATAGTTATACATTCTAATTTTATCCATTTTAATATGAAGTTCAAATTCTTTAACTAATGCTTCAAATGTTTTAAATTTAATTTCAAATGTTTTAACTTTAACTCTTCATACCTTATACTAAAAGTGAAACTGTGAAGTTACAAAATGCAGGGTTATAAAGGTAGATATGTAAAATGTGAACGTTCCTACTAAATATTTCATTCATGAACTATTATATTTTGATTCCAGTAAACTAAATGTATATCAGGCTCTACTCGTTTTATAACTCAGGCTTTGAAATATTTCTCGTTTTAAAAGCGTTAGAATACAACAGTACAATTGTTTATCACGTTCGAATTTGTAACAATCCTAAACCTTAATGACCTATTTTCTAATAAAATAATTTTGCGTGAAGTGATTAAAATCGAACATACAAAAAAATTCAAAGTATACTTTTATAAATTCACAGCTTTCATGCACAGCTCACTCATTGAATACTAAGGTAATGCATCTCATTGGAACATACAATTGTCATAATGTTGGTATAATAATTATTTGGATTAGTGTGAGTGTAAATGTAAATTTTCAAAGCGACTTTCCTTCTGGTGGAAAGTATAACCTTGCGTAATCACTACAGGAAATTACTTTGTAGTAATATATTTGCTTGTGAAAATTATTTGAACATGCATATTAGTTTTACATTTTTTGACATAAAAGTTATTACACACAAGGCATCAAAGAGAGCAGTTTCCAACTGCATAAAATATTCAAAAATGATGAAGTTGGTAAGATCTTGTTTTAACGTATGTGTTGACATTACAAATTCTATTCTGAGTTACCTCAGCTGTGTTTTTAGAGATGAGGTGTGGTGTATTTCTGAATCAAACTTTTAATAGACACTAGCAATATCTTTGCGGAAAAATTAAATTTGATATTTTCTCACACCCACTCCAACTTATTTGTTCTGATAGTTACTTTCTGATATGCCTTTGCTAACATGCCACTACCTTTCTACAATGTCTTTGCAGAAGCTCAAATTATGTTCTGGATTGCTTGTGCAATAGAAGCATTAGAGGAATGTCATGAGCATTATTAATTCAGAAGATTGTTCTCAATCTAATGGCAAATTTGAATCAGTTTGTCATAACTTTCAACTTTACCAAATCATTCCAGTTCATCATGTGTTAGAGTAGTAATAAATTCATTCAACATATTTTTATGGAACCATGTCAATTGTTAAAAAATTCTCTAACTCTGTAGGCTATAGAAAGCGACGTTTAGATGTACGAACATCATGTTCAGGCTAACATTGTTCAGAAGAAATTTTTCAGTCATATTGATAAAATGCAAATCTAACACTCAAAGCTACATCAGACAAATTTATGATGTTGGAAATGACAGTTCAAGAAAATGACTAGAAACTAAATTTGTACCACAGCAATAAACACCACTTTGGTAAGATTAGGTAACACTATTAACATATTTTTAGAATTACACCTAGCGCATTACTGTTACCTAAACCTTCTTATTTTACTTTTTAAAAGCTCAAGTTCAATTTAAAAAAACTCAAGTTCATTTCAAAACAGATCAAGTTTAATTTTAAAATTGTCAAGAATGTTTTAAAACAGATCAAGTAAAATTTTGCAAACTTATGTTTCTAAAATTGTTTACCTACACCTATGTATGTGACCTTTTATAAATTAAACTTGGCCTTTTTTTATATCAAAGTTGAGAGCTTTAAATTGAACTTGAGCTTTTTTAAATTGATCATGATGTTTTTTTGTAAATTTAACTTGATATTTTTAAATTAACTTGAGCATTTTTAAATCAAACTTGAGCATTTTTAGATTAAACTTGAGCCTTTTTGAATTAAACTTGACCTTTTTAAATTGAACTTGACCTATTTTTAATTTGAACTTGACGTTTTTCACGTTGAACTTGAGCTTTTATAAATTGAAATTGAACTTGGGACTGTCTCCAAACCTTGTGTTATTGATTAATTTCAGAATCATCCAATAATGCAAATGAAGGGAACAGCTCTTAGTTCCCTTTAATTCTTAGTCACTTCCTGATGAACGCTTAGACTTGTTCATCAAATCTGTTTCATTTAACAGTCAAAATTCAACATGTGATACTCCTATTGAAAACAGCTTAGAGTCAATCAATAAAACTATAAAAATTCAGTGAGTGGAATCCATCTAGATTTGCTTGAGTCTGAAGCTAGAGACAAAAGTTCTTTTCATGCAATTCCTCCAATGAAGCCTTCGCTGATGCCTCGAATAAACTAAGACCTGTCATGATGAAATGTGAAGTACTTAACTCTTATGATTCAGTACTAATGCCTTATGTTGCTTTTTGGACATTTTTTTCATTCCCAAAACAGGGTGTCTACTAGGTAGTAAAGTAGTAAAAAGTAGAAAAATTTGAAAAGCAGCAAAAAAGAAATTAAGGAGTGGTGAAATTTACCTCAGGGGCCTCCTTTACCAGTCAGGGTTGTAAAAAATTGTGAAGTTGGATAAATCACTGAAAATTGAAAGAAAAGTGAATATGTACATAGAGTTTGAAGATTTTCAAAAATTCATTTCTCCCAGAATCAGATATTTTTACTTCAGTTTTGGGGAAATGTTCCTGTTCGGGGATTGGAAAATTCCCCAGTGTCTACTAGTTTCCAGAAAGTTTTTTTTTTTTTTGCATATGATGAGCTGTTGCTCTCATTGTTGAAAGATGTTAAGACAGGGTCTTTGGCAAACATTTGTTGGGGTCCGTTTGGGAGTGGGTACATAAAAAATTAGGTCATTTTTGCAATTATGCGTTGGATGCTTCATGTAGTAATAAGTTTATGATTTAGTATTTTATGTATTGATCGCCTTGAAATTGCTTTGAACCCACGTTATTGCGTGTATTATTGACTTAAACTGCTCGTTATAGGATGATTTCTTACATCCCTTACATTTGAACAACATTGATTATGTAAAAAATTAGGAAGTCATTTTTTGCTGTTGAAGGTGGTAATGTGCGCTCCCCAACCCCAAGCGCCTAGGAGGCTTAATAAGCCTCTGACATCTGAGTCATGTCGCTTTCGATCTCGAACCTGTAACCAGTAAACTCGTCTAAAAACGTCTCCGACTTTGACTCTCCGAAAGTAATCACCACGACGGAACCCAACGACGGCACAGTAAAAAGAATTAAACTTTGAAAATGAAATATCAGGAGACACCCTGCAAAATGTTTATGTTTGAATTGTTTTGATGTTTCTGTGGAAATCTAAATTTTCAAAATGAACTTCCTTCTAATGAGGAACATATAACACTGCACATTAATAACCAGAAATTACCTTCCAGGAATATTGTGTGTGGAATAAATTTGAAAATTCAAATTTTGTTTATGAAAAGGATAGACATATAAACTATTACAGAAATGACATCAAAGAAACCAGTTTCCAACTGCATTCAGTAGGCAACAATGATAAAGTTATTGAAATATACTATGAAAATGTAAAGTTGGTCAGTGATTGCACGCATAGAACTTTTCATTACCAGAGTGAATAACACATTTTATGCTGTGATGGCTCTCTTTGCAGTACCTACCCTCAGAGGCAAGGAATTATTGCCCAAAGACTGGACTGACTGGCCTATCCACTGTTTGTTTATAATCTAACACTCAATTAAAACTTTCCTGTAGAGGTAAAAGCGGCATGAAAAGCGGATCCTACTTAGATGTCTAAATGTCCTGGTCATTCATTATTCAGTATGATACGGTGTGGCAAAGGTTTTTTAAAACAAAGCTTCATTCTCTTTGCAGTTAGGCTGTTCCCAGAATGGGGTGCGCATTTGGTTTCGATTTATCACACATAATTACATTGTCTATTTAATTTCTAGATGACGGAGCTTCAGCGTTGTGTGGGCGTCAGTCTGTCGACACCAGCTCATCATGACGTCATGACGGTGGTGTGGCCTTGGAAATGTCCTACTCTGGGTTAGGACAGACTCGTCAACGGACGAAAATCTCTTTCAAGGAGCATTTCACCTCTCAGTTAATATAAGGTTCGTGTAAGCTCATACAGTTCTTTTCGTTCATTAACTAATATCTTTCCCCTCAGAGGGATACAACTATTGTACATATGAGAATTAACACCCCATGGGGAAAATGTGTGAGGGCCCGAGCTAAGAGTTACGAAGGCCTTTTTTTGTTGGAATACATAGCATGTTTTTGTTATGTTAAGGACCACCAGTTTTCGGTTCACTACTGTCCTGTTTTTCTGCACCTACTACTGTCTTCTTCAACTTTTATCTTGTTTCGTGAACTTCTTTCTCAACTTACTGTTTCCATGTCCCTTCTGCATAGATTCCGAGCTCCCTTATTTCCATACTAAATGGTGCCTCCCTCCTTCCTCTCATCGAAAGGCTCTTTTTAGCGGTTAGGGAGGCTTAAACTAACATGTTATCTAACTAATATCTTATTTAGCATTCCGTTATAGTAATACCCCTCTGGGGGATACGACTATTGTATCTATGGGAATTAGCTCTCCCAGGAGGAAAATGTGAGGGCCCGAGCTAAGAGCTAGTTAGGTCGTCTTGTTTGTTGAACTTAAATGCTTTTGTTATGTTAAGGATTTTCTTTTTTCGGTTCACTGCTGTCCTGTTTTCAGGCCCTACTACTTTCTTCTTGAACTTCGATCTTTTTTCATGAACTTCTTACTCAACTAATCGTTTCTATGCCCCTTCTGCATAGATTCCGCGTTCCCTTAACTCCATACCAAATGGTGTCTCCCTCCTTCTGCTCTATGGATCGTATTTATTTTGCTGCGGATAGGAAGGCTTAAACTAACTGAAAATTATCTTTCGTTTTAGTAATGTAAAAAGAGGGATTTATTGATGCAAATTTTTTGTAACAAATACTGGCAGATCGGTTGCAGCGTTTGAAAACGTATTAGCATTGCAGTGGGTAGAATCGATAATTCAATGCTGTTATGTATAATCTGTTTTTTCGTTCAAGAATAATTGATTATTCTTCAATATATATGAGCGTCGCATGGACGGCAGTCCTCAATGTCACGTTTTAATATCAGTTTGTTTTATCCGCACGACATCATTTGATTCAAATTCAACAAGCCAAATAAGTCCAAAGTTTCCTATAAAAACCAATTATCAATAACTTAAATGCACAGCTGTTCAGTAGGGTACCGATATCAAGTGTTGTATTCAGAGTTAGGTTAATCTACTTATTCTCTGATTGCAGTCGAAGCCAGATCGGCCAAATGTTGCGATCACAAGTAGAGCTTGCCTGGCTTGCTCCGAACCCAGTGGTAGTTGGAACAGTTCTTCGGCAAATGGTTATTTATTTATTTTTTATCTTTTGCAAAGTTGATATTTTCTAATGTATTCCAATTTATCAGATGCTTTAGCTGCAGTCGGGTATGATGAAGATAAGAAACTAAAGGCGTCAACCATCCAAGAGGTCCTGCGTCGTTGCAACGATTGGGCTGGCTCAGAAACGATGGATTGAATCAGAAAAGTCACCGGCGGAAACCAGTACACTTCCTCAAAGTCTACTTGCTTCTTCATCGCTTACTTTGACCGCCTCTCAGTCGCCTTATTTGCTAGCTCCGTTGACATCAGGTTATGATACTCCTCCCTTCAGCGGGGTTTAGACGGAGGGTGCTTTCCCCGGTCCCTCCCCGCCTCTTCAAAAAACCCTAGACCCTCGATCTAACGCCTCCCACCCCTTCCCCATGCGTGTCGTCACTGTCACCCTTCATGCTGGAAAACTCAGGAGCGACTGACCCGGCAGTCTTAAAAAAAGGGTGTATCTCTCAGTTGCTTTGCTGTCCTATCCTCATGCCTAATCCCGACCCAAAAAGTTTCCTCTGATCTAGAAAAGGAGCTAGGGCAAAAGTCTTAACATTGATAGATTGATTGAAAGCAGGGCGTCAGTGTAATTGTATTTATCGTGCCTGTAAATATAATTTCTTTATGACGGACTATCGCTTCTAGGTTGGCGACTTTGAAATAATCTGTTGCTGAAATAATTTTTCATTTAATTTAAAAGCACCTGTTCACAATCGTAACGCATATTTTTCGCTGTCATGCTATTATTAACGCTGGATGACTCGTGATAGGACATGGATTTAATTTGTTTAACTTATTTCTGTAATTCTTGAATTCTTCACGAATACGATGCTGTTCTTGTGCCTGCTTCCGTGGAATAGTTTACAGGTTAAAAACATGAGGTATCGGCATTACGAAAATTTTTGTGGCTGGAATGTCAAAAAACGGATGTCAAAATAATATTTTCGTTAACGAATTAATGAGTTCATTTGAAACTAGTCGTTACTGATCGTATTAACTTGATGTCGGATATGTTCATCCATTTTCGGTACCAAATAGGTCCCAATGTTTGTATAATTTTTCCTTAGGATTTCATTTTTATTTCATTGAACATGAGGTATCGGCATTTCAAAAATATTTGTGGCTGGAATGTCGAAATAATATTTTTATATACGAATTAATGAGTTCATTTGCAACTAGTCGTTACTGGTCGCACTAACTTGATGTTGAATCTGTTCATCTATTTTTAGTTTTAAAAAGGACCCAATGTATGTAGAATTTTTCTTCGGATTTCATTTTTGTTTAATTGAACATGAAGTATCGGCATTCCGAAAATTTCTGTGGCTGAAATATAAAAAAACGGACGTCAAAATAACATTTTCATCTACGAATTAATGAGTTCATTTAAAACTAGTACTTACTGATCGTACTAATTTAATGTGGCATCTGTTCATCCATTTTTGGTACCAAAAAGGACCCAATGTAGGTTGAATTTTTTTGCGGATTTTATTTTCGTCTAATCGAACAGGTGGTATCACCATTTCGAAAATTTCTTTGCCTAATAGCACAATTTTTACAGGAAAGTCCCATTTGGAGAGCTTGAGTTTTTCTTTTTTATGATGTGAATGCCCCTCAGGGGGATACAACTATTGTATCTATGGGAATTAGCGCTCCCAGGGGGGTAATGTGAGGGCCCGAGCTAAGGGTTAGGTAGGCTTCCTTTTTGTTGGAATAGAATAGGTTTTTGTTCTGTTACGGACAATCTTTTTTCGGTTCACTGCTGTCCTGTTTTTTCAACACCTACTACTTTCTTCTTCAACTTTGATCTTGTTTCATAAACTTCTTTCTCATCTTACTGTTTCTATGCCCTTTCTGCGTAGATTCCACGTTCCCTAAACTCCATACTAAATGGTGCCTTCCTCCTTCCTCTCTTTGGATCGCCTTTGTAGCGGATAGGGAGGCTTAAACTAACTAATAATCTAATCTAATAATCTATGATGTGAATGTCTTGTAAATTAAGAATTCTAAGAATTCTCTACTACTTGCGACTCGATAGCATTATTGCGGGCCCTGTCGTCTCCTCATCCCAGTTAATAAAGGACGAAGATGTGTAGTGGTTGAGAGGGTTGGTCATTGTAGATATTTGACGTCTAAGAATGGAAGTGTGCAAATTTAATTTAATATTGGTAAAATTTTCTTAGTAATCGGTTGCTTGATGAGTCCTTTTGTGGTGGTAATTAATTTTACATGAATGTGACATACGAAGTGTTTGCAGTGATGAGTCTTACAAACAACCTGTGATGAAATTCTTTGCGTGCCGAAGATGTTTTTGTAAGAATTTATTTCAATAGTCAAATGTCGGCGGTTGAAATTGAAATAAATATATTTATTGAACATCTGTAATGTTTTAACCTATCTATTAATCAGTGGCGATTTGAAATGACTATATTGTACTGTGAGACTTATCGTAATAGTCTCGTGTTCTACGATGAAGATGACAATTTTAGCTCTCTTAATGTAGCATTCATCTCCATCGCAGCTATTTTTTAATAATGCATTGTTGCTTGTTACAATAGGCCTCACCCTGTAATACTAATCTGTTCAATTATCGCAATTTGTAAGAAACTTG
The DNA here is from genome assembly GCA_014220935.1 of Platorchestia sp. MABIK. Classification (NCBI taxonomy): domain Eukaryota; kingdom Metazoa; phylum Arthropoda; class Malacostraca; order Amphipoda; family Talitridae; genus Platorchestia; species Platorchestia sp. MABIK. The sequence continues at coordinate 21,058 of JACJUY010000698.1, forward strand.
ATGAAATATATACAATATTAAACAAATTTGTTGAATTTAAATAAGTAATTTCGATAATTTTTGTGAAGCCTTCAAATTCACGGTAATTGGACAGATGCGTTTCACGAGATGTGGCGTATTGTTTTTGGAAGCAATTCGCAATTTTTGGGAAAAATCGTTGCACTGCTTATGAATCTCCCGGATTATAGTGGTTAGAGTAGCCAATTTTAACGTTAAATTACCGGTAGTTATCGTAAGTTTTGAACGAAGACCGATTAAAATAACCGTTTAACTACCGGTTATTAACTGGTTAATATCGTCGGTCTTCGTCCGAACTTTACGGTGAAAACCGGTAATTTAACGGCTATCAGATGATAATATGAGACATTCGCGACACTAATTCCGACCATATATCGTCGGTTTATAGGAAGAAGAAGATGATAATTACCGGTAAATTCAGATGTAAATTATCGTCGGTCAGGCGAAAAATTTCTGACTGGGTAGTCCATGTTTGAGAGGACAAGGCTTTCCTCACACACAAAAAAAAATCTCCAAAACTAAAACCACACGCACAAAAAATGTCCTGCTCTAATTTCGCTGTTTCATTTCACTTGGATCGTTTTTTGGCCCTGAGTTTTCGGCCCAAGTCACAGTTTCTGCCACAGAAAAATACAGCACGATTGTGGACAAGTCATTCAAAACGACTGTCACTTCGCACACAGCGAGAATATTTTGCCTGCTATGATGTATGATACGAATGCTGTCATGCGAAAACTGGGAATCATTAGGATAATAAAAGTTAGAACAGCAGGACAAACCTTTCTGTGGCAATTAAACTGCCTGAATTGCTGTTCGATTCCTAAGAGTATCATTTTCTGATCAATTGAGAAATAACCCAACTGGCAAAACCTCCCGTGACAAAGCATCTGTTGACTGATCTTCTCACTGACATCCAAAGGGGGTCAGCCGACTTACCTACCCTGATGTCATTCTGCAACCACACCCAGGCAGTGGAGAGATGCATCAAAATGGGGACAGATGCTTCTTCCGCTGTCGTGGGGATGGAAGCAAGAGACGGACTAATACGAAGCAAATTAGAAGGGAGGAAAAGACTTCCTTTGTTCGAAACCAAGAAAGAATTTTCATTCTGATATTTGGCCTCATTCATTTGGTAGGGTGGATGGAACGGGTGAGGCGGAACTCGACGTACAGCCACCTCCTCGTGGTGAGTTCTGGACTATTTTTTGTATGATGCAGTACTATCACAATACATGAAATACACTAGGAGCTGTATCATTTACTACCTGGAACCACATGCCAAAATTAACTGACCATGATCATAATTGATCCAAATGGTACTCAAAACAATTTTTATATGAAAAACACAATGCTATTCTGCAATTAAATATGATGCAATCATCGGAATTTTAAGAAAATTCGTCATTTTCAGAGAGACCCTTGAACCATGAAGATGATGAGATAGAGTTCTAAAATTTGGAACATATATTCTAGAGACGTTTGCATGATGGTTTATACCTTTCGCGACTCCTAAGTAGCCAAGATATATTTTCAGAAAATTTTTGAATCATTTGCTTTTTTCTAATATTTTCGAAATATTCTTACGACCCTCGAATCATAAAAGTGGTAAGATAGAGCTTTGAAATTTGAAACAAATATTCTAAAGACGTTTTTATGGTGATTTTTACTTATTGTGGCCCCTAAGCAGGCAAAACGGATTTTCGGAGAATTTTTCAAATACACGTTATTTTTTCGTATCTTCGAAATTTCCAAACAACCCTCGAATCATGAAGGAATCGACGCAGGGGTCTAAAATTTTGCACACATCGTTTTTATGCACTTTCACTACTTTTCTGCACTACTGTTAAACCGAATTGCCAGAAGTTGAAAAAACGCTCCACCCTACTATCCAATGCTGCCTTATATTGGAATGGGAAAATCCTCCCAACGGACGATGGCTTCTACCGGCATGCTCTGCGACTCTCATAAATAGTGCTCGGTGGGTTGATCCCACATACAGCGAAGAGTTGTGAACGACCATGTTCGGGAGAAGATGAAAGTGTTCATCAATGATACTACTACAACGCTTTCACGTAAATTGAAAAATTTAGGTATTTATAATCACCTTACTCCCTGCGACCCTAATTTGGTCGTTCACAACTACAGCAGTTCTCCCTTGAGTAACCGTTTGAAATTTCTGTTGGCGTTTGGTCTTGATTTTTGTCTGCCTGTCTATCAGATAAATTTTTATAGATATTTTTTTGGATTTGAAAAGTTGTTATTCCATATTCATAGTAAGTACTCATCTCATGCTTTTAAAAAATAAAATTACTGAACAACTTCGATCCATATCACAACGGTATCATTACAGTGTCAACCATTCAAAAATTTTCCTGCTATTTTTACTCGAAATGATTTAGCTGAACTGAGGAAACTTGCAGCAAACCCAAATGTAATCGTAACAAAGCTTGATGAAGGCAAGGCAGTTGTGGTTCTGGATAAAATTACTTGCCTAACTAAAATGCAAGAAATCATATCAGACACTAGCAAAATTTTACCTATCACTGACTGTATTCTGAAATATTCCATGAAAGTTGAAGATAAAGTAAACAATTTCTTTCGCAAATTAAAGTCCCTTAATCTACTCAATGAAGATCTTTATAAACAACTGTTCATTTCTGGCTCAGGCCCCGGTATTATGTATGGTTTGCCAAAGATTCATAAACCTGATTTCTTTAGATCTTTTCAATTCCATCCAATTTTTGCTGCGTACGACTGTGCCACGTACAAACTAGCAAAATTTTTAGTACCGACATTAAGTCCTTTGTCATCGAATGAAATTTCTCTGTCTAATTCATCAGACTTCGTAAAGTATATTACAAGTATAGAAAATGCGAATGAACATTGCATGGCATCTTTCGATGTTGAGAACTTATTCACCAATGCTCCGTTGTCGGAGACTATCAATATCTGTCTCAGTTCTCTATTCACTAGTCCAGCTTCTCTAGTCATAGGATTAAGTCGAAATTATCTAAATAATCTTTAGGAACTTGCTGTGTTTTATTCTTTTTTTCTGTTTAATGGTAGTGTCTACAAACAAATTGAGGGCTTGGATACGGGCCTTCCACTCGGTCCAACTTTTGCGAACATGTTTATGTGTTTCCATGAAATATTGTGGCTCCAAAACTGTCCTCCCACTTTTAAGCCTATCTTTTACAAGCGTTTTGTAGAAGACACCTTTGTTCTGTTCAAACGTGAAACTGATGTGCAATTATTTCTGCAATATTTGAATGTTCAACATCCTAGTATTAAGTTTACAGTAGATTTTGAACAAGGAAATTCTCTTAATTTTTTTGACGTTTAAAGTTCATAGGGCAGACAATAGATTTTTTACCTCTGTTTTTAGAAAACTAAGTTTTACCGGTTTAGGCCTCAGCTTTTTTAGTTTCTGTTGCAGATCTTTTAAAGCAAACAACCTTTTCACTTTAATCAATAGAGCTTATAGGATTTGTTCCACCTGTGATAACCTTCACCATGAATTTGAGTTCCTCATGTCTTACTTCTGTTTTAACGGTTTTCCAGTCGTGACCTTTTATAAATCGGTTGATACTTTTCTTTCTAATGTCTACAGCCCTAGAGAGCCTAAACAGATTTCATCTATTGTGTATTGCGTACTACCATATTTTGGCTATCAGTCCGAAAAATTAAAAACTGAACTATCTAATTTGCTTGGCAAATCAATTCCTACAACTCGTTTCCGCATTATTTTATTGAACAAATTTACCATTGGATCCGTCTTTCGCATTAAAGATGACCTACCCAAGGTCTTGCGATCTTCACTCATTTATGAATTTAGTTGTGCGCATTGCGCATCGCGGTATGTGGAATCAACCCACCGAGCACTATTTATGAGAGTCGCAGAGCATGCCTGTAGAAGCCATCGTACGGGACGCCCGTTGGCAGCACCTTCCAATTCCAATATAAGGCAGCATTGTATAGGTCCCTGTGAACAAATTATCAGTAACGACCAGTTTAAAATTGTAGACTATGCTTCATATTCTGGTGAGCTGCGCATGTTAGAGTCACTGTATGTACCCAAATTGAAACCGGCCCTGAATGATGATATGCAGAGTGCTTACACCTTAAAAATCATAGGCACCTAGTAGTGCCGCAATATTCGCATTCGTTTCAATTTTTACTAGTCTGGAAGAAATACACTTTTATTTTTTCTTCTTCTAACCTCCTCTTCTCTGTTTCTTTGTTTTCTTTTCTTTTTTTCCTCTCGTTTGTTTCTCTCTCGCTCATTCCCCTCTTCCTCTCACTTTGATAAGATTTCATTTGAGCTAGTTAATTTTCCTTTTGATCGTTCCGCGTTTTAGTTGTACTCCTATAAACTTTTCCCCTGTTCTAACTCGCGTGTACGATGCTGGGTAGTGAAATTTTGATTTTTAGATTCATCAGATTTTTAGGTCATGTCATTGTTTTATTTAGGCACCAATTTTTAATACTGGAAGAACAATTTTGTTAATTTTTCGTATTTTTATTCAACGCGTGTGTTTTTGTTGTTACAGAGTATGACTGATGCTGAGCTGAGGCTTGAAACGTTTCATAAAAATGATTTTAAAGTTCTTCTTTGCTTAGCAGAAACGTTTCTGCTTAGCAGAAACGATATTCCTGATATTTTAAACATTTTCTAATTAAAAAGAACACACTACTTGAATCAATAGATTTTTTTCTAATTCACAGAATTTTGTTTACTTCAATAAAGGGAACATAAAATTTAATTTTTTATAATAAATGTAATTATGAAACGTAAATTTTAATGAAACTGATGTGGCCGTACGGAAGAATTTATTTGAATCTCATTTAATAGACACGACTTGCTGGCACGATGCTAGTAGTAAGTATATCATGGCGGCTCCTCTGTTATCACCTCAATGTACGATAGTACCTCTATTCGTCCACCTGACTCACGTGAAAATAGCATTCATGTATCGATAAATCGAAGACCACAAACCTGTTATAAGGTTTATTCTTCACAGAAGGAATATTATAGTTATCTTAATATTTAGTAAAATTTTAGCCTCTTCTTCAACTTGAGAGAGGGATTTGCGTCTGCCATGAGGAGAGGGAATTTTTTTCACCCTTTGCTCCGAAACTTTTCGTGTCTGTTTAATTACGAGTAAACTTGGTATTGTTACCAGCCGAGGGAAAAAAAGAACTCAACATCACGTATCAAAACGAGTTGTTCAACTTTAAAATTAACATTTTGCTGAAAGACCAATGCAATGTGCCGAGGCTTTGAAAGAATTCCATTATTGGGAGCATTGAGTCGGATCCATTGTGCTTAATATCACTCTCACGAAACAAACGTTTTGACGAACTGCGTTCTCCTCTGTAAATTTCGATTTTAGCCAATTCTAAGCATAGGATTAGATTTGCAACAAAGATATGCGATTCAAGAACTTGAGACATGCAATTCGACAACTTGACTTCGAACAAATGTTACCTCTTGTGCAGTTACGCTCGTCACTGCCATCGCTGCAGTCGCGGTCACCGTCACACCTGACGCTAAGGATCATGCAGTCGCCGTTGTCGCAGACGAATTGATTCCATCGGCAGTTGCTTCCCTCTAGTGAATGAGATATTGAGAAGGAAAATACTATCACTGTTTATTCTCTAATCATGCCGATCATGATTACTTTAAAACCCATTACGAAAAGTGGAAAGAAATACTCATTAATTTCAAGAAACGGGGAACATATTTTCTCTGTAATGTCGTAAAATTACATGGAGAACGATTTCAAACACACTTAGACCCCTATGAGAGAGTACTTAAAAATAGAGATGAGCTCCTAAAGACATTCAAGACATTTTTCGTTTCACGCGTGGCAATGTTTTTATCACCACACGTTGCCTACCAAAAAAGTGAAATTGTTTTAACATAGTTGAGCAATTATTCCCAGCGCTTTTGCGTGTGACACTGCAAAAATAATAGCCTAAACTATGTACTGCAGAAGCTTGATTCATTTTTGTTTTTGATACATATGTACATACAGTATCCATGCATATACCAGGCTTCTTCTCCCTACGGGAGGGTAGCCGACAGCAGGCCACAATCAATCGCCCTTGTCACTCTTAGTCACTAGGAGGCGAGAGAGACAACACTTGCCGCACCAGAACTGCCTGGATCAGAAGCAGCCCAGCACAACCATCTTCCACAGTCAGGCCCGACTGCCATCGCTGGTTTACCTCGACCACTTTATTGAGTGCAGCCCCTCCCCCCACACATGACAGGTCAACTCCATCACGCGCGGGCAGGCGTTTAGTGACAGCGTCAAAAAATTAAATTACCTCCTTGTGCACTGCTTCCACTCACTTCTGTCCGCAGTCATCCCTCTCGCAACGCCCACAGTCAGAACCCTCCATACAAAGCACGTTTCACCACATCCATCCAACTCATCCGTGGCCTACCTCGCACTCTAATACCACTCAATTTTGACGTATAAATCGTTTTTACCTGCCGCTCAACATTCATTCTTTCAACATGCCCAAACCATCCAGGCACTCTTTCATCCACCCGCCGGCTCATCTTTTTGACTACACCCGTCTGCCCCCTAACCAACTCATTCCTGATCCTATCTCTTCTTGTTACTCCACACATGCTCCTCAAATGCTTCATCTCAAATACATTCAGCTTCCTCCTCTCAGCTGCTCTCAAACCCCAGGACTCTTCTCCATTCACCAAAATTGGTATGATTAAGCTTTCAAACAGTCCCCTCTTAGCACTTATCCTCAAACTATTGCATTCATAAACTTTCCTCATTGCATCCAATGTCTTGCAGCCTTCACTCACTCGATGCCTCACTTCTACTTTCATCCTATCCTTCACAGCCACGTCCAACCCGAGATACTTAAAATGCTCTACGTCCTTTAACACTTCACCATTCGTCCTCACATCCAATGTTCCAAACACTCCACCTCTTGAACATCTCGTCACCTTACTTTCATTTACATTTACCCATTTACGCCTTAGCCCACTACGCTAAACTCTGCAAACCAGTCTCAGCAGTTTTTCTTCCGACTCAGCCATTAGCACTGTATCATCTGCAAACAACAGCTGATACACTTCCCAATTCATACCATTTTGTCCCACCAACTGCGCACCCTTCCCAACACTCAGGCATTCACTTCTCTCACTACGCCACCCATTGACAAATTAAACAACCACGGCGACATCACACATCTCTGTCTCACACCTGTCACAACTGGAAACCAATCACTCCCACATTCTATACTCTCACATATGCTCTGCTATCAGTATAGAAACTCTTGATCACATTCAACAGTCTCCCTCCCACTCCATACATGCCTCCAACCTGCCATAATGTCTCACGGCCCACCCTGTCTCACGCCTTCTCCAAATCCATAACTGCCCAATATACATCTTTTCCTTTTGACAAGTATCTCTCATTCACCTGCCTCATAGCAAACATTTGATCCACACAACCTCTACCACTTCTAAAACCACACTGTTCCTCAGTAAGCACACCATCCGTCATCACTCTTACTCTTCCAATTAAGGAAAAAGTACCCTTTTAGGAAGTTTTTTTTAAATTGATCCTAGAGCAATGAAATTTTGCATACTGATAGGAAATTCAATTTGGAATCATTTGTCGTCCATGAAAAAATGTGATTTTCTGTAAAGAAAACGAGATATTCATAGACAACGAAATTTTTGTTTTTTTTCAAAATGCATCTCCTCCAACAGTTTTTGAGTAAAAGTGATGATTTTGGTGTCATTAGATGCAGAAATACTTCTAGCTTAAAACGCATTAAACAAACGTGACAACCATTTTACAACCGCATTTCCTCCTTTCTTTAGACATTCAACCGTGCAGCCATCCATACTTGGAGCTTTCCCATTTTTCATCATATTCAATACACCTTTCAGATCTTCACTTCTTATTCGACTGCTATTCACTTCTCCAAACACAAGCATTCTAACATCACTTCCAACAGCTACCACTCTCGCAACCCTATCATCCTTCACGTTCCTCAAACCCATCTCTTCCTTACATCACATCCATCCACTAGCAGCCTACCATTTGCATCCTTCACACCTGCCTCGCTCTCCACCTGTCCTTTCCTAATTCTCTTCACTTCCTTCCAGAAAACCTTCCTTCTCTCCATAATTTTCACTCCTAACTTCCTTCCCTACTCCTCATTCGCCGTCCTCTTTGCTCTCCTCACCATTCTTTGTACTTCCCTCTTCCTCTCCTTATACTCTTCGAAATTTTTCTGGCTGCCCCTTTGCCGCCACTTTTCGAACGCCCCCCGCTTTCTTTTTACAGCCACTCCTACATCTCCGTTCCACCATTCACACCCCTTTCTAATCCCCCCTCCAACCTTCCTTACCCCGCACACTTCCTTAGCACATTTTTCCACCGTATCTCTAAATAACTTCCACTCCTCTTCCACTCCATCAACCTCACTCACCTTCACCCTCCCATACTCTACTTTCATCTTCTCCTGATACTCACGCTCAGCTTCATGCAACTTGTTCACATTTAACACCTCCCTTCCACTCCTTTTTCACAACTCCCCGCACTCACCTTTCCCTTTACCAAGTAATGATCCGATATCTCATTCATCTCACCACGGAAAACATGCACGTCAAACAAACGACGTCACTCCCCTGCTAATCAAAATATAATCCATCAATGTTCTCTCCTCTATTACACCTCCATTCACCTCATATTTGTATACTTGTTTATGCTCTTTCTCAAGTATACTATTCCCAATCACTAACTCACTCTCTACACACAATTCCATTAAATATTCACCACTGTTATTCACCCCAGCTACTCCATACCTGCCAATGACACCATCCACCACCTCATCCTCCACTCTCGCGTTCAGGTCCCCCATCACCACAACTCTACAACCATTCCCCACTCTTGCAACACACTCGGACAACTTCTCCCAAGCTCCTCTCTACTCTCCTCCCTCCTCACTCCCCTCCTATCCCGGTCCATTTGCGCTCACAAACACTCATGACTCTACCCCTCATTTTACTCGCACCCACATTATTCCTGCTCATACCTCTCCCCATTCAATTAGTTTCTCTCGGATTCATTCACTCAATAATAAAGCCACACCCTCTCTTGCATGTCCCTCACGCATCACAGATATTCTTCCACACACACTCCTAAACATGAACTCACCACTACCTTTCAACTTCGTCTCACTCAGGGTAAACACATCCATCTTCCGACTCATCGTCATTCTTCTCACCTCTTCTTTCTTATTCTCAGTCGCTCTACTTCCACACCCCCTCACATTCATAGATCCTACTATTTAGGTTCGACTCCTCTCGCCTCTCGGGAAAATCACTACAGAGGAGGGGATCCCCAATCCCCTCACTCTGTCCACTTCAGTCGCCTCTTACGACATGCAGCGGAACACAGTGGGAGAATTCTAGAACCCCCCCACACACACACACACAGGGGGATGAGAAATGAAAGAAGGAAAATGATGAGAAAGAGAAAAAGGAAAAAATTGGTACCGATGATCAGCTTACACTGCTATCCTCCCAAGTTACTTCTCGCAGCTCCGCTTCGCCACCTCCAGGGGTGAGCACTTCTCCACCATCGACACTTTTAGCGTAGAGATACTGCTGTTCAGCTAACGCTTAGAAAATATAAGTGATGAAAATACTCAACTTAGACCATACAGTTTGAAGTATGTACCTAGGGTAAAACAGAGGTTCATTGTCTCACATTTGTGGTACTCTTTTTCTCCAGCTTCATTGCCACATCCTAGTCCCCCGGAGAGCAAAAATCTCGTTACACTATTGTTGATGTTTCTAGGGGGCCACCCGTGTCAGGTGGCCCTGTCTCAATTATGCAGCCCTATCAATAAGCACTGCCTTAGATAGCCCTGGGCCAGTTAGCAGTTACTCTGTAAGTCCTGTATCAAAAGCTCATGTATCACTTAGCCCTATGTCAGTGCTTTGATTGTTTCATCCGTGAAGCGTTATTTCGTCAGCATTTTCCGTTTTCATCATATTTCTCTCAAGAAATGCACCACGCCAGCAATGTCACATTGGTATTTCCCAGCAGACTAAAGGAACCACGCTAAAGCTTCCTTTTGTTTCACACTATCGCTTTGTGAGCTTTCATTTAATTAAACACCACCTGACGTCTTGCCGCTCAGCAAGTTTGTGGAAATGCTTGAAAAGTTTACGCATGTTCGCCCGCCACCGCTCCTTCCCTTTCCCTCATCTGCTCTGCCTGCTAGGTTCCCACCCAATTGAAAATTATCGCCCTTTTCAGGTAGGAAATTAGTCGTAAAAGGTCAAAAAGGGTACAAAAGTGACCTAAATCACGACTTCAAACCGACTCCTACCTATACTTGGCCTGTTACGGCCTGAAAAGGGCCATTCATCCAACTGGCATTTTATAGGTCTAGTCGATGGCTGTTTTCCGGCTCATTCGCGTCGTTTAACGTCGTTTTCTTGCCGTTTTCGACGAGCTCTATTTAGACGCGTAAGATATTGGAAAAAGTTATTGTAATCGTAAATGTTGTGCATATCGTATTACTTCAGTAAATAAAGATTTGATAGCATATAAGAATTAATTCTACATTCAATTTGAACTCACGCAGTCATCGACAACCGTGAAATAAAGTAATTTTGACTCTCTCATTAGACTAGCAAGAACAAGTTAGTGATCGACATTGACCAATTCGCGATTTTCGAAGAGTTAAATGTAACACGGCCACTAACACCCTATATTTGTATAAGTAAAAAATATCTCAAGAATGTCTGTGCTATTTTTTAAACTGGAACTGCTGTTGGAACCCACTGTTGCTACAGTGGGCCTTCCTAGTCTAACTTTTTCGCCGGAGCATGCATGTTTTTCGCCGCCCAATCGATTTCATCATCGAAGAGGCGGCCATTCTACTTATCGATTTATATCACCGCTCAATGTAAAAATTTTGTACTAAATTTTGCTTGAAAATGCAAAAAATTTCAAACTGCAAGTGCGACCGAGCTTGTTAAATTTTTACATTCATTTCCCAGTATTGCACATACTTGTAAATTGCTTTTGTATACAATATTTCCAAACTATTAACAAGTTTTGCAGCGTGTTAATAGTTTTCTCTTGTCTATAAGAGTGCTGCTCTCTTATTTGACAAAAATTAATTTCGGAAATATAGTCTGATCATTGTAACGTAAAACATATTGTAATTGAAATTGCTCAAATTGCGACATTGCTCTTCTTTCGCCGGTTCAAAAGTTGGAGTGCTATACACTTCTAAATTCGAATTTTAACCTTGAGGTAAAGAGTTGAGTGACACTGCATCACAATTTTTAAATTTTTAAATCGCGTGAAGTGTTGAATCGTTCTGTACGAGTATATACACGTAACACTCGATGCCTAGGCATTTACCTCATCATCTGAACATTTTAGAGGAGGTAGGTAGGTCGTCTAGTGATTACACGGGCCGATTCGATTCTCTGAGAAAAATTTGATTTATCTCAAGCTATTGAACTGTTTGAACTGTTTTTGATTTCTATTTGCAGATCGATATAAATTATATGCTTATATATATATAAAATATATATATATTTTACATATATATATTTAAATATATTTTATATCTATTTATATAAATTTATAAATTTATATATATATAAAAACCTAGCACTTGAATGAACTCTGTGGCATTTTTGTTCTTGATTCAGGCAGACTTTCATCATATGGATTCCTAATTTTAATTTTTTCCCATTTCTGAACTTGGCAACAATGTTTTCAATTCAAAATATAACAATTGAATGTGAACGTTTGCAAATAACTACCCGTCCATTTTTGGATTAAAACGGCAAATAAAAATATCTATGTATATGTGCCGTTGGAATCCAAAAGTGGACAGGTAGCTATTTTCAAACGTTCACATTCAATTGTTATATTTTGAATTGAATACATCGTTTCTAAGTTCAGAAATAGGAAAAAATTAAAATAAGGAATCCATATGATGAAAGTCTGCCTGAATTAAGAACGAAAATGTCACAGAGTTAATTCAAGAGCCACGTTTTCTAAATTAGGTATCAAAAAAATCCAACCTGGGTTTTGATTTTAGCTTAGCGTTTACGTATCAAACAATAGTCAAGGTTTTAAGATAGTAGTTCACAATGCTCCTTTGAATTATCTGCTTTGCCGCGCAATAAGAATTTGACTTAAAATCAAGTAAACCTGCTTCAATCATAAAGTTTTGAAGTATGTTGACACGTATTAATCATATTTTTGAAGTGCATTTACCATGAGTGTTGTGAAAATTTGTTCAAACCGTACTTATTAATATTGTTTGCGAGTAATGTCTAAAATCAAGTTCAATAATACATAAAAAGTACGTTTTTTAAAGTCATTTTACTGTTCTTATGATTCATATATGAAACCCATGGAATTGTAAAATATCTACTGATGATTTTATTGGCAGCTTTGCTTGAGTCTGGTTATGACATTTTAGAAGGTTGGTTCTTGTGAAAATTGAATGGCGTTGACACAGGTGTAATGAAGATTGAAACAGAAATGGTTAATTCGCACGCTTAAAAGTGTTTGAAGGCAATGGTGGTTGTGAGAACCGTCAATGTCCTAATTTTTGTTTTTTCTACTTTCCAAAGGCAAATTACAAGTACGAGAAATTACATTCAAAATGATGTGTGTTCTTCCTCGTAGATTGCAGCATTTGTGCGATGCAAACGTTGAAGACGGATAAGAGATCTAAAACAGCGCAGAGAGCTTACGTGTGTTTGCCAAAAATTTCTGCCGTTTAAATATAACTTCATGTTGTCTCCATTCAGATATGCGAAAAAGTTATTGAAATCTTCACCAGTTCCGAAAAGAGCTCTACAAGACAAAATTTAATTTAAAACTTTTAGTTGTCTCTTTTATTCCAAGTTAACACAGTAAATCGAAGTTTTGCTAATTGATGAGTTTCGCAATACCTTTTATTTTGAAAAATGAATGGCTGTGTGAATGACCCATTATAGAACTGTGTTTATCAAGAGTAGAAGTTATTTGTGCTTCAATTTAAAAAAAAAATATAGTAAAAATATTGTTTGTAGCTTTAACTGAAATCGAGAATGCAGTAGACGTCCCAAAAATTTAATGTGCACTAAGATAAAAAGTAGTATGATTTTCATACAAGATTTAACTACAAATGCTATTCTAAAAATAAAGACTCAATTGAAAAATAAATGCTGATTGAAATTGTTTCAAATTGGCTAAAATTTTGTATTGGCACTACTTGCTCGTTTCATATTGAAATTTCACACAATCAAAATCTCTCATCATTAGTTTTTCATATAGCTGACGGTAAAACATTTTTAATCATTCTATGTTTTTTACCCAAGTTCTTTCAATTTGCTACCAATTTACAAGATGTTTTAAAATAATTTGTGTATGGCTATTATGTGAAGTAGTCCTTTTGATGGCTTGATTTCACTCATTGAGCATGAATGACACATGTCATACAATTTTTTGGCTTTTTAATTTTAGAGTTTTTTTTTACTGCTCATTGCCTGTTTTACAATGAAGAGTAACATCATGCAAGCTTCTGTACTTTAGTAGGGAAATAGTAGCATACCTACTCTGAGTTTACACAGCATTAACACGTTAGCTACACGTGAGCCACCGTAGGTACGTGGAAGGAATTTTCATAATGCTGGTAACTGACCAGTAACCACAAACTCAAGTTTTATACTTACTTATTCAGAGCTAGAAAAAGTCACAACGCAGTTAATGTTTGCTACTTTCAAAATTGCTCACCTCAATCAACTTTAAATTTCAATTGAATACTAAACTTTAGTTTTACATATGGAGGTTAAAATGTTCAAATAAATGATTAGGTTTGGAATAAGTTCGCTTTCCATCCTACATCTGGTCACTTTCAAATGGGACTTTTAGTGCCACAAACAAAGTTGTTTACAAAGGTGGCCATGAAGAGTTGGCCACCAAAGGGGACCACACAGTTTACATAGTTTAGATAGGGTTCCTCTTAGTTAATTCAAGGTCTAGAAACAATGAAATTTGATCAATGGGTCTTTCTGTGAAATTTTGTTCAGGGTAGGCTAAATGGAATCTAAATTATGATGAACTCCAATATTAAATTGAAATTTGACTAAATTGAATGAATAAAAAACCGTTTCAAATGAATAAACCTTATTGGGATTAAGAATGTTCACATTGAGATTGGGAATTTACACAAAAATTGAAATTTCATAAGGACCAGTGCAACAGTTTATAAGATACAGGGTCTAGACGCTGGTTAGTGGAGTGATTTCCTTTGGTATTTTTTCAAAACAACACAATAATTATCAACATTGTGATGCTTATATAATGTTGATGACGTCAAAAAAACTACTTTTCTTCGATACACTTTCCAGTTCTACTCTAAATTTGAGTTCTGCCTTAAATGTGTGTTCTTCCAAAAACGTTTAAAATTTTGAATAAATGAAATATGTATAATAGTTTTTCCAATCCAGTGTTCTAAACTCTGTTACTGTTCATCATATACTGTTTATTATATATTTGAGTTTAGAATCAATTTTCTGCAATGAAAAGTGATGGAGCTCTTGTTGCTTGAAAAAGTGCAAAAAATTCTACATTTATGGTTGAAATTTTTTTGTTGCAAAAATTCTGAACTTTTGCATCAAGGAAATGTGTTCAGATTTTAAATTTACATATGTAAACCATGTTATGTTCCCCTTAGTACCATAGTGTGATTTGGTAGGGCAAAATATTGAAAAAAGATGTAAAAGAAGAACAGTGAATGCCAGGTGGTTTACAAGTGAGGTAAAAAAGATCAAATGAGAAGGAAAACTGTAAACAAGAAACGACATAAATTACATATATGTTTAAATGACAGTCACAGAGGATGAATGGCAGAGTACAGGGACCAGAAAAAGGTGATTGCGTACATAATAGTTTGGATTGAACAAGAGGATGCAAAGTCGACATTAACCTGTCTGTAGGAAAGAATATGCCTTAGTGTGAAATATTCTATCGTGGTAGTTTTTTAAGCCAACTCTTGTTAGCTGTGTGATGTAAACATTGAGTGGGAATAGACACATGTGGAGGTGGAATGAGAATAATAGTAGATTAGGTCAGCAGTGTGATAGGGGAGTTAATAATAGTATTGAACACTCTGTCCTTGGACTGAGCATAGTAAGTATGAGAAGGAGAGGGAGACCTTCCTGAATTTGTTGTTTGAGCAGTATGGAGAGAATGTGTGATATGCCAGATGTGCTCAAGATTATTGTGGTATGATTTGTATGACTTGATTGGATCAGGATTGTAATTTACTTATTGTAGATGATATCAAACGTTTTCTTATACATGCCTGAAGTTTGAGACAATGACTAGATTGAGTTAGTCATGTGGAGTGGGTTGTAGTGACCTGCCACACCTGAGGGTTGCTTTTGATGTGCTGGATATCACAGTAATACCGCACAATAGTTGCTTGTAGGATAAACAGGAAAACCAACGTTGCTAAGAAAGTCATGATATAAAACAAACAAACGTTTCGGATCATAAAAAATCGATCCTCAGTGTTTTGAAAAGCAATAAGTCAAAGTATTAAAAACAATTTCTGAACTCTAATTTTCTGACTAAACCAACAGATAAAATATTGACATAAAAAAGACAAAGAAAAGACAATAGTGAAACAAAACCTATAAACCATTTTAACAAACAATAGAAAGTTTGACCGCCGTGTCACATTCATTTATTGACGGAAGGTTTTTTAAAATGTACATCGATTCTAAATTGCTGAGATCGGATAAATTTGGGATCGAGTCCAAAATTTTAAAATTCGTATTTTTCTATAAATCGTCCAATTTCATCTATAGTTGCTTGTGACATGAAGGATTGGTTGCTTTTGTTCATCGGACAAGTCTAATACACAGGCGTTGAATTTTTGCATGACTGTTGTGTTTTTGGAAATTTTAGGCCATTACAAAGGGCCAGGACAGTCAGCCATCATGTTCAAGTTACACTTCCCAATTGTCAGACATTTTCTACTCCTAAACAAAATACGGCCAGTCTAGTAACCTGTGGTAATGCGGGACAGTTGGGAGCACCTTATGAAATGAGTAATGTAAATTTGAGTTGAAAACAGGAGCTTAATGACTCAAGTTCACAGGGATTAATATCGAATTGTCTTAGCCCTAAGGGTATATTACTCATTCCCTTTTACTTGCTCTGTGAAACTGTGTTATGGTATGGTGGTGGACCCTTACACTGAGTTATTTTCTACTAAAGTATTACTAGTCAACGCCATGACATAGACGTTCAGAAAAAATTGAGGTTGTTGGAAGTACCACTCATTGTGTAGTGTGGTTCAATTTCATTCAAGGGGCCATTTTACTGTTCCTAATTTATTCCCTTATTTCTCTATCAGTTGCTGGTACTCTTCTTGGTGCTACAAGACCTGACACTCCTGGGGCATCCAGGCCTGCCAAACCTCTTGCTACAACGCCTGATGCTGCAATGCCTGCCACTCCTTTCAGAAGTAGGTTTAGAATTTAAATGATGAAGGTCCAATTCATTTAAGTAATACTGAAATGAAGGAAAAGAATGTTCAAATTGTGTATTATGTATTGGAATTTTGGAGGTCAAGGTCACCTGAAGAAAATTCATTCCACATGAAAATTGAAGCCCAGAAGCTCAATTTACACTTAGATAGTGAATGGCTGTAACTTTTGAAGCCTTAGTGTACACAAAGAAAGAGTAGTGAATTTCCAAATACTTGTGAGAATGGTTTTCATACATGTTTTAAAGTGTGTAGTATTTATACACGAAATGAATGCTTCACAATTCATTATTATACTCAAAGAAACATAGAAAGTTTTTTGCAGGGAAACAATGTTCAGCATTGAGTTGGAAATTATTATATACTTGATACAAGCATCACTATGTTACTAGCAACTTTTTTCCGTTGTACATAGGTCATGAATTCAGAAAAATAGGTGAAATATCTAAAAATGTTGTTCCTATCACCAAAGTTACTTAATGTGACCTGAATTGCAATCCTGAGTTAACTAGTGCAGTGTTTGTGTAGACATGCGAGTCTTGGTCGACAAAAATAGGTTTTGTATTCATTTTATTAGATGAGCTCTCACAGTTTTTAATTAACCTCCTTTGTACCCCATTGTTTAATTCCTTACGTACCCATACAGTGCAGCAGCACTTTAATTAACCAAAAGGCCTTGCCTATTTCACGTTGTGAAGGATCACCTACATTTGATGATATGCCAATTATTGGGATAAAGCTTTCGTATCCATTGGAAGTTGTATTCCATTGGAGAAAATGTTAGGGCCTGAGCTGATGGCGAGGTAGGCTTTCTTTTTTGTTTACACTTGAATGTTTTTCTTGCATACCCAGATGCTTCCTTCTACTTGCTCTGTGAAATTATGTTATGGTGGTGGAGCCTCAACCCGCCGTCTCTACTAATGAATGAGAACTAAATGACATGAAATAGAGTTGCTAGAAGAATTAAATTTGTTGAAAGTTACTACTCATTGTGTAGTGTGCATAAATTTCATTCAAGATGCCACTTCACTGTTCCCAATTTATTCCCTAATTTCTCCATCAGCTGCTGGTACTGTATCTCTTGTTTTTAGTGCTGCAAGACCTGACACTCCTGTGGCATCACGGCCTGCCACGCCCGACGTCTCAAGACCTGCCATTCCTGACATCTCAAGACCTGCCATCAGTGCTTCCAGCAAAAATTGCTGTTCATTTTCGTGGGAAGGAACAACACAGGTTGGTTGTGTTGAAATAACCACTGAGTTCGTACTTCATTGAAGTGTCTTTAAATTGTAGCGGGATGGATTTGTCATGTTACAAGCCAGAATTGGACAGCGTTGGATGAGTGCTAGCAGCGAAAGCTCGAAAGACTGCTGAAAAGTCATCACGTACATACTATTCTAAAGTGCAGCAGCATTTGTAGAATTATAGGGAGAACTACCTTCTCTCATTTCCGTCAGTGTCAATACCATATTCACTTGCACTCTTACCTCTCTGATCATTCCACTTCTCAATTTTATGCATCTATCTGGAAATTACATCATTCTCTTTGGGTATAATACAATTAAACATGATTCTCGTATTTTTTTCCCGAACTATGTTTTGTTCCTTTAGTGTACTTGGAATTCAATTGATGCATACATTTAGGTATTGCTTCCTTGCATAAAGCATACAATTACACTTGATTCATTAGAAGGGTGGGCTCGCGATTCTCACTGACTTTCTTGGGTACTGAATAGGGCTATCCTATCGCTCATTGGAACTCACTTGATTTCGTTATGGATGTTTGAACTCAGTCATAGGTTATTAATTAGTCACATTGAAAAAAAAACTGACCAGAACAGTTACTTCTATCCATGTAGATTAAATGTGGCACATCTTTTAATTAGATTAAAGTTTGGTTTATGTTCACAATTAATACTTTCTCCAAGTTGGGGAGTAATAATAATATACGATCCAATTTTCGTGAACTTATTGCAGAATTCGTGTGGCAAAAGAAGCAGTTCCTTGTTGAAAGACAATGGTCCTCCAGTGCTACCTTGTAGGCGACGGTTCTTCGCCTCTCCTTCTTGAACGATGATTGTCATTGTAAACTGCAGACCAGCTCCTCAGAGAAAACTTAGGAAAGGGCTCAGGAGGAAATCAGAGAGACTCTACGAGAGGTTAAACACGGATGATTTCCTGAAAAGTGTAAGTGGCAGACTTGGTTCTTATCTCAGTGCGTCTGTTTAAGGGGCAAGAGATCATACACCATGTCTCACAAGTGGCTCGCTGTGAACATTCTTGTAAGTCATCAGAGACCCACTATCAACTGATGAGGAACTTATTTCATTACCCGCTCTCATTGACTTTTTCTATGATGTTTTTCACCTGAACTCTGGTAAAACGGCTGTGATACGTACCAAAAAGAAAGTATTCAATTAGTTCTCTGTAATACTGCTTTATTTTTCGGTGTAAACTTGCTGATTTCAGTTTTTAGTGGATGACCAAATATAAAATTTGTTATGATGTTGATGTGTTTGAACCTAATTAATTTCAATGGTCGATTATAAATGTATAATTATGCTATGATATCGCTGTCTTTCGCTTTATTGTGCTTATTTATCTATTCGAGGCAGCGATAATTTCGAATGGAAGGGAGAAGGGATATGCTTCTTTATAATAGCTGAAAATACTCACGGTACGCACGGATTTAAATTATGGCGCAGAAAAATACATATATTTACGTCTGTGTAACGTACTATGAAAATGCATATTGTATACAATAGTGTGTATACTTTTGCATTTCATTAGCCGCCTGTCATGCAACCTTCTGCTCAATTATGTTTTCGAGGCGGCGATAATTATCGCCCACTATAAGTGTACGGAAGCAAGAGAAGGCCGTTATAAGCCTTGATCAAGCAGTGATGGAGCCCAAAAAGGCCGTGATTAGCCTAGATCAAGCATTAATGAAGGCCAAAAAGGCCAGTACGAGACTCGTTCATGGAATGGAAAAGCCAAAAAAGTCATGATTAGGCTCGCTCAAGTAGTAGAGAAGCCCAAAATGTCTGTAGCATTAGCCGTTGCGATGCCCAGAAATAGCCGTTTAACTGGGCTTAAAATAGGGGACATAGCGACCTGAAAAGGGCTTATTTACTGCTTGAAAACGCTTTGTAAAAGGCTCAGAATTTTAATTGGGCACTGTATTATAGGCACCTTTATTCATTCTAGCTACATTCTTTTTTCGTAAATTAAGTGCCATCCTAGCGTTTAATTTCCAGAGGCATTCGAATAGATGGGGGAGTTAATTTGAGCTTTCTCAAGTTAAAACTTAACAGAATCATGCGCATGCCTGAAATTTCATAAATTTTACCAAATAAAAAAATCGTTTCTCGAAATTAAATGTTTTCTACCTCACTACGCAGAGTAGCCCTAACATGATAAGAGACATACAATGGTTTCGATTTCAATACTGTGTTTACCCATGAAAAGGGATTAGCATACTTAGTACTATGTATTGATTTAAAGAGAAATTCAGAGCTATTTCTAGGAGGGATGCATCGCAACTGATACTCGTACATTCGTGAGGAATTCTCGTTAAAGGAAAACAATTTTTTCAGATGTTCACTGTCCTTAAAGACGTAATGAAAATCAGATTTTAATTTTAATGAGAGCGTAACGGGAAATTGGGCTTTATGATGTTCAACAGACCTAAATTGAAGGGAAATTGAGCATTATGAAGTTGATAATGTGTATTTCAATGATACGAGAAAAATTTTGTGAAAAGTTTTGCTTCTGTAAATCAAAATGGAATGATTTTATAAAGTGTGTTTGCTTGAAAAAAAAATATTCGACTCATTGTCTTTCATTTCCAAATCTATTAACAAAACAGTGACATAGTTTAAAATTTTCTCCTCGAATTGGTGATTTTTTCACCGAACTAATATCACAGATGACAAAATCATCGATTAAGTGAGGAACATGATTTTAGGAGAAATTATTTTGTAAGTTATGTTTCACACTGAAATTGTACGCCAACCTTATATCTGGCAATGAATGTCTGCGCAGTAAATTTCGAACTGAATTTGAATTCGCAGATTGCGAGGAGCTTTCTTCGATAGCGTCATCATTATTTACTGCGAGAAAATTTTTTTTTCAAAAACATTTTTTTTTTGTTGTTGTATACAGCCATTACTTGTACGCCAACATTTACGTAAACACGACGTTGTCTAGATTGTAATTTGGTTGGTTATGGATGAAAGCTGTGACTCATGAAAATTTTTCCATCATTTTTTCCATGAAAAAAAATTTATTCCCATTCATTTTCTATTTTTTCACATTGAGAAGCATCTGATGTTGGGAGTTTAAAGCGATTCTTCAACCCCCGGTGCTCGTTAAATTTCTTTACTTCAACGATTCATGTACAATGAAACATCGAAGCAGATTTCCTATTGTACTTAATTATCTCCTAAGCTTTTGTGAGGGTTTTCAGTAAAATTATGCTCTGGTAAAAGAAAATTAGGCAAAATTTGATTGCGGTAGCCACAATGTTGTCAGAAGCGAGATGTCGTAGTTCATGGGTCGAGTTAGTGTTGAAAGATCTATAATGAAACGGACGTTAGGAATACTTTATTTGCTATTTCAACTAAAATTGCACCGAAATCCTTAGTTTATTGCTCGTATTTAGGCCAAATTCAAAATCGAGCTTATTTAATGGATCCTAACTTGGTGTCATAACAAAAATGAGACCTAGATACCTCACCTGTGCTACTCGTCGAGCAGTTCCGTTCATCACTTCCATCTCCACAGTCGTTATCACCATCGCATTCATAGTGTGCTCTGATACAGTTTTCATTATCACACTTGAACTGTGTAATGAGACACAAGCTGTTCCCTGTAAACGAACGTTGGTTACGAAAAAAGTTGTTTTCCAACAATTGATCTTTTTTAATTTAGGTATACGCTGTGTACATATAAACTCAATGAACTAGAAAAGTTTTTGAAGTTCGCGAAAGAAATTCGCTGCTGAAATAAAGAATAAAAAAGGCAAAAGGAGAGACACAAAATATGTTCTCCATTTTAGTACAGACACAGTCAGTGTATCGTCTTGACCTTAACGTAGAACTCTATCCGAGACTGTGATACGCTGATATCAACGATTTAAGCTGGGTGTAATTTGTGTCAATTTAAAAATTATGCATTTTTAACAGAGTTTTCCAGCACTGCAACAATTCTGCATCACCAAAGTACACAGACTACAGGAAACATGGCGTAGTATTTCCATTTTTGGAGATTGTAAATCCTACGATAATTACATAAACTCTTTTCAGCAGACATGCATGGTCTATCTAGAACTCTGCTTAGCTGTGACTGGAGTAGACTGTTTTCGAGTTTGTTCAGAATTCATATATGTACAGCATTGAATAGTCTCTGAAATTGTGTTACAATTTAATTACTGTACGCATGTATTATAACGTCTATATTAAAGTCGCTTTTTAGACGTCATTCGTTTCGCTTAAATATTTGAAAATTCGAATTATACTGCGACTTTAAAACGAATGTTCCTGAATTTACTTTATGAATTGAATTTTATCTCGCAAGTAATTAAATTCATTTCACGTCTCCGATGATAAAATGCCCATGAACTGAATCAATGGCATCATGCTCACAGAACTTTCAACCATTTACATGTGAAACAGATCCAATAACCATTTAAATTATAAAAATATAAACAGTACAATTCTTCCGAAATATTAGTTTTAAAGTCTATTTGGATGTAATGAAACGTAATTAGCAAAGGCGTATTGATACTTTTGTATGACTTTATCATACAAAAGTATCAATACGCCTTTGCTTCCTCGAACAAAAAGCAGCAACAGTTATTCGTCCAGCTCAAAACATCAATGAAGATAATGTTCATGGTATGCGGTAAATACGTTATAGAGATGATATGCGAAACATAATTCATCAACAAATTTCTTAATACATTACTCCTGTACTCCCTGAAGCACAAGCACTTACTGTAGTTGCATGCATTAACAACATACTATACGTACTCGAGTTAATTAAAATCAGCTTTCTTAACATATTAAAGTTCTCCTGATGAATTTTTATTAGGTTAATCATAGGCATTATTGAATACTATAGCCGTTGATCAATTAACAACATACTTTGAAATCTACAGAGATGTGAATGAAACTTATACATATTAAAATTTTAGCCCTCAATTATAAAGCAAACACAAACTACTCCCTAGTCCATCAGCCAGCGTCTAATTTAACTTGCGCATGAAACCTCACCTTGGCTGCAGTCTAGCTCGTATGACTTGCGCGTGTAACCTCACTTTGGCTGCAGTCTCGTTCGTCTTACTTGCGCTTGTAACCTCACCTTGGCTGCAGTCTCGCTCGTCTTACTTACGCGTGTAACCTCACCTTGGCTGCAGTCTCGCTCGTCTTACTTGCGCATGTAACCTCACCTTGGATGCAATCTCGCTCGTCACTCAGGTCGCCACAGTTGTTGTCACCGTCGCACTGGACGAGAGCAGGGATGCAGCGTCTGTTCTCGCACAGGAACTGGTCGTCTTCACATGGGTCTGAACAGAACAGATATCCTATTGTTGGAAGCAACAACATTTACAAAAAAACGTGCCATGAAGGACGGAACACGAACCGTCTCGCCAAACTTGCATTATATACCGATGTGCACGTGACGATCCTCCTGTTATTTCGGCTCTCAAGTTTTTACTTTTTCCGTTTCCCTCTCGCCGAGAGCAATTTTTGTTCACTAAATCACTGCCTCATTCATCATTATGCTGAAACGAAATAAAATTAAAATATCACCGTCTCACACGAGACAGCATAAATTCATTAAATTTTTTCACCGAGTAATGTTTCCCTGTTTTAACGTGCTAACGTGTGCAATGAGATCGAATTACCGTCATATTGAACTTTATGATCTAAAATAAATCTTTGACACTTTGTTTGATACTGCCTCATATTATTATCATCTTCATATAATTCGAATTAGATTTATGTAGGCACATTCATTTCTTACCCACTCATATCTTTGTGGCAATTTATCCATTGAGACCGTTCAAAAATTCCAGCATGAAGCCTATTAGTTGTCTAAGTACCAGTTGCAGTTATGTATACATAATAATAAATATGATGCCTAAACACATAACCTATCATAATTTAAAATAAAGACATTTTACGCGCGTTCAATTCGACTTTTTAAACGAGTGCTAGCAAAGCCAATCACGAGAACAGGAATAGGATGCCTTCATCACCACGATGAAATGGCGCAAGCAAGGAGCCTCTGAGTCCATTGTTTGAGGCCTATGTAGTCCTCAATTCCCCATGCTCTTTGACTCGTAGTTAAAACTATGCAGTCCCAAAGGATCGCAGATGTGCCGTCAACTTTGTCAAATGAATTCATTGCAACCCCAGCAATTTTATCAATGGACCAGTGAGTACCCACAGCAAAACTGAGGACTTGAAATCCTACCTCGAGGAAATGCTTGTAATCTCATCTCTTACGGGAAAAGTTGAACCGTAGGGGGCCCTTCTTTTTGAAGAAATATGCTGAAAATCAAGGTGTAAGCGTTGCATTGAATTGACATGATCGTAATGAAAAGTTGAGAGCGACATTCTCAATTCGTAAAAATTTCAGAGCGTTTTTGAGTAGGATTATTCGTGTATCTCTGATTATAAACTGTTCACGAGAGAATACTGAAATTAAGCCGATTAAACTTTCTTCAAATAAATAGACTTAAACAAAGATAAAGCGCTGTAATGAAGAAACGATATCGTGCTCGAAGCTGAATGCAGTAATTTCAACAAGAAAATTTTTTGATCTTCTTCGAATATGATCGTATAATCTATTTCTAGTGGGGACTCAGCATGACATTATTGATTAATGATTAATGTAATAGGTTAGACGCAGAGTCTCCTTCAGATTAAGTGATGATTTTTCTCATACGAAGCACAACCAAAGAACAAAACGGGAGTTTTGCAGATAGTCTTGCTGAAATCTTCGTTCACGAGTTCGTAGGCTTCCATAACGTCAGTTTGTCATCAAGTGTTATTCATGCGTCATTAAATATCATTTGTTTATTTTAAAAAATTTTCAAGTTTATAACTTCTATTTGACGTCGAGTTTGTCCCGGCTGGAAAATAATAGCAGCTTTTGAAGTTTTCTAATTCCGTTTGCGATTTAAACTTCATACGACCAATTGTTCGCTGGATATGGTGAGCATTAAAGCAGAAAACTGTTGAAATCTTGATTGTAGAACCTTTAATGTTATTATGTACTATGCTAATAATATCTTGGTGCTCATGTGTCAAAATGTGCTTAAAGAGCACTCTGCTCAATTGTCAGAATGTGTTTAGAGAGCACTCTCCTCTGAGAACCGTATTCATGGTTCTCACCCTGTCTTTGTCCTCATGCCTTCTCCCGCCGTCGCCATGTAAACAACTTATACTGGACTTGCAACCCTATTCTGTGCCTCATTGTGCATTCACTGAAATATAGTGTGTTCGAGCTGGAATTTTCGTGATTACCCTAACCTGTGTCAATAAAAATTTATAAAGAGATGCCTCTTAGTTTGACTCAAAAATACGTATCGACTTATAGCTTGGTGCCAGTTAATTTTAGTGAAGGAAGTAGACAGATAGCATTAGGTTGGGCTATGAGTCAGAGGCTTTGTTGCAGGAGTTGAAAAAAAATGAGAGAGATATTTGAATCGGAGGTCCACGTCTATCTGACGCCAAGCGTAACAGCGAATACAACGATTCGGACAGGCTTATTTTAAATGAACATTTACTAGGGCAGTCACATCAGACTGAAGAATTTAATAATGTACTCATAATCACTGTTACCATTTTACGCTTAGTTGTTCATGAATGTTGTTGCAATTTAATGAAAGTAAACATTATAGAAGCAACTAGCGAAGGTAAAATGCTAGGGTATCACAATAGTGCAGCGCCACGTCTGGTAAAACCAGCTCTAAATAGAGAGCTTTTCAAGTTGAGATTCAGAAAAGCAATGTGATGACATCTGAAGACAGAGGTGGAGAATTCTATAATTGGCCTCTCTCTCAAGAAGGCAGCAAAAAATAAATAGTTTAACAGCAATAACCAAATCATCTTTGTGAAATAATTGGCAAAGGCTCATTTGACCAGCATTTTTCACACAGCTGTGGGCAGCCTCGTTTCTCTCAAGTCCCAGTGCAAAATTACAAGGATTTGAAAAGCAGAACTGCTGCATGAGGCAGATCAAAAACCGTATCAGTCTCAAAAGGCGAAGTCAAAAACGGTCACAAAAACAGAGATACTCCTTTATGAGATCGGTTTCACTGAACGTTGGCGGCTGATACAAAGAGCGTAAACGATCCCATTAGAGGTGATACTTATAATTTTTTGTGTTACAGTTGTTCGCTCCATGCGCTTGCCTACGTGCTTGATTTATTTTGGTACAAGTTTTTAGAGAAACAAAAAGATCACAGAGTTATTGAATCCATTGTTAAAAGGGTGAGATTATCATGAGTGAACTGAAGTAGGCCGTTGATGAGCCAACATTGCCAGAAGAAAAAACGCGTCGTGAAATGTTGAGATCAAGCAGCCTGTTAAACGCTTGAGGACAGGAGAGACTGACGTGTGTTTACACAGATGAAATAGTATATAAAACCTACTGACGTGTGCGAATATGCTGATGAATGCATGTATAAAATGTAAATACGCGGAAAAGGAATAGAATAATTGAATCACTTAGTAAATTATCGATAGCAATCGAAATATAGACTATTTTGACGATTTTCTCTGAGCTGCCAAACTTCCTTCATGCATGGCCTTGGATGCTTAGGAGAGCCTCCCTAATGAATTTGTCATTACATAGTTGGTGAGAAGAACAGAGAGATTGTTTGTGTAGTAATTTAATCAGGGAAAAAATAGCCATGATTCCTTGAAAAAAATTATTACCCTTGTAACGGACTCGCATAGAAGCCACACTGCAGTAGAGAATAGCTTTAGGAAATTCTACGCTAAAATTGATCAAAGTGAATTTTAGATGCTTTCAATTTTTTTAACAATAATGATTCACTCAAAATAACCAATTCGTGATATTTCACCCATTGTTATAAACTACTGATATAGTTTTCGGAAGAATACGGTTGTGTGAATTTCCGCTTGATCAAACTTCTACTCATAACATTTATAAAGTGATTCGTGTCCTCTTTAGATGAGCGCCGGTTTTGAGAAACGCAAATTAGGTGGTACAGGTGCCCACCAAGCCATTCAAGAACGAGATTCCAATTCTTAAAATTAACTTTTACTCGGATCTCAAATGAGAATGTTCAAAATTTCTAAACATTAGACTGAAAAATAAACATAAGTTTGAAATTTCATTTATGATTTAATTGCATATTATATGAGTCAGTTATTCACAGAATCCTTTGCAAAAATAACAAATCGATATCATTTTATACAAGAATGAATGCACAAAGATTAAAAATTTGAAAAACTACCACTAAATTATCCTCTTAGTCAATTTGTGAATTACTTATTTTTACCAGGATTTATACACAGGACAAATTATTGTTTTTTCCGACTCATCAAAAAGAAGCTACTGTCTCGTACATGAAAATGCACATTTGTGCATATGTATCTATTCTCGTGAAAAGCCCCTGGAAGCCTGGAAACTTGAACTCTTTATCCTGCTAACAGCGTCCGACACTCACTGAAGCCCTCGCAGTCAACTTCATCGAGACCGTCCCCGCAGTCGTCGTCTCCGTCACAGCGGAAGCTGAGAGGCAAACACCGCGCGTCCGAACACAAGAAGCCCGCAGAACAGCTGCCTGTGGAGTGGAAACTGCGGTGTAATAATTCTGAGATGGGTGGACGTGCAGTTCTGGTGAGTGCAAACATGTGCTTTCAAGGATTATGTTCTTTGTCCTAACTTTATTTTTTAGAACTTAGTGGTAAAAATAATTAACTTGAGCCCATTTCATTTTATTATTAACAAAGTGTATGTGATTTTATGTTAACGAATCTAATTGTAAAAGTTGATGAAATGCTCAAATGTAATTGCTATAGTTTTTACGTCATATGGGAGGGAAAGGAGGAATTCATAACATATACTTTGAATGCCAACCATTGTTACACGTTAATTTATTGAATCATTTTCGAAGCACAATAGTTCATCGTTGTCAATAAAATGTCGATTTCAAATAATCATTCCCGTTGTTTTACAATAGACGGGACTGGGAATATAAAAACGATCATTTTCATTTTACTATTTGCATTAAAGTTTCATGAAACTTGAACATTTTCAGGTTCTGAAACATTTTTTTAATTTATGACGCTTGTACAACAATTGAAACTTGAACATTTCGTATTAAAATTTCACAGAATTTTATTCATCAATTGACATTTCGAGCATACCTTTTGTTAGTTTCTGAAAGAATTTGGTAACAACGTTTATCCAAATGCGTTTTTCAATCTCAAAATGCATAGATGCGTTTTTCTCGATTTCAGCATATTGATTCTAAGCATTACTGT
Organism: Platorchestia sp. MABIK; assembly: GCA_014220935.1. Taxonomy (NCBI): domain Eukaryota; kingdom Metazoa; phylum Arthropoda; class Malacostraca; order Amphipoda; family Talitridae; genus Platorchestia; species Platorchestia sp. MABIK. Next base: position 49,185 of record JACJUY010000698.1, read on the forward strand.
GATTTTGGAAATGCAGTATATAATTACAAAATTTGTGAATTTGTTAATTTAAGACTGATGGTCGAAGTGCCGTCGTTGTATCAACAAGAGCTCAACAAGTCGCATGTCGGAATCCATCTCGGCGTAAGGAATTTCAGCCTAGACAGAAAAAATATGATACCATACCCAGCATGAGTAAGAATTGAAAGTTTTTGCTGTCAGAATGTAAAAATGCATCAAGTTGCAGCGTAAGATATTTCTTATGTTAATGAAAAATTCTTCATCATCATTCGTAATACCGGGTATCCCACAAAAATGTCCCCTACTTTTTAACTTATTATGTATCCGCTTTTAAATTAACATGTTTAAATTGTCTTTTTTTCACAATGTAGTAATTTTTTTCGGATAATTCAAGTTATTTAAAATTGTTAATAACCACTTTACAGGGATCGATTTACTGAAAGAGGTAGAAAAACAAATTGTTCAAAGGAAAAGTTTTAACAGGAACAAGGGTATTCTTCTTCATTCCTCAATACCTACTGTTGAAAATAATTTCACAATGATGTATCGTACATACCAATAAGTATTTATCACCTCCATCATTAATAATTCTTCAACAACGAATTGAAGAGGTGTTTCAAGACCTGAAAGAAAACGGTGAAATAATCCGCAAAACTCTTCGTTCAATCGTGGCTAGAAGTAATACTGGCCTTGAGAGAAATGAAGGGTATGTCAAAGGATACTAAATTACTTTATTTATTTAAACGTTATTTAAGGTAATGATTTTTTACTCTTTTTAATTTTTCTTTGTTCATTTTTTTGGGAAGTATAAAATAAGGAAGAATATCAATATAGGTTTAAAAACATTTCTTTTGAACAATCAGTTTTTTTACCACTTTCAGTAAATCGATCATTGTTAACTGGTTTTAAACGATTTTCATACACTTGAGGGGGACTTCTAAGCAGAATCCGGAAAATTCCTGGATTTCTTTATTGCTTTATTCGCTAGAGATAAGCTTATTTCAAAAGCTGTCAAATTTGCAAAACGATCTGAGCATCGTAAGTGGGGGAAATGGGGGTTCAACCAGCAACCAGCGCCGACCAGCATATTCACGTGCCACGCCTCTGAATTTTTCTGTGGTTTTTATTGCTCTATTTAATACAGAAGTTCTTAGTTTACAAGCTAGGGAAGGTTCAGAACGTTCTGTGCTTCCCGAGAGTGGGAAACGAGGGGGAAGAGAGTGGATTCGAATACTGCTCCTAGCACCAGACAGTCATCGCGTTAGACACGAACCAGAAATATCTCGGTTTTGTTTTGTTGACACAGAGCTCCTTCGTTTACAATTTAGCAAAGGTACACAACGTTCTTTGCTCCGTAAGAGGGGAAAATGAAGGGGAGGCGCGCGTCGAGGAGGACGTTGCAGCGGGCGCTCCTGGAGCGGTGATATGTATCTATGATTCCAGACCCATTCGTATCTGTGATACCTGTGATACCAGTTCCTTCAAGGAACAACAAAAAACTTACAAGAAAAGACCGCGTCAATTTTTCCAAGCAATATGGCTTACAAATGCAAAAACTGAAAAATTGTAGAAAAATGCGCTTCCCAAACAGGTGAAGGTAAAAAGTTCAAAATCTATCTCCTCCACAAGTTATTATCTTAAAGCAGTGATTTAAGTCTTCTTGAATGCGAAAAGAGTTGCTGCATGGCTAGCCGTGGGTTCGTTTTGAAATTCACAGTAATTTTTTAGTTACATTGAAAAATATACTGAAAATGCATGACTTTTTAAAAAATGTATTTTAAATTTCACAAAAAACTATTGTGAATTTCAAAACAAACCCACGTCTAGCTATGCAGCAACTCTTTGCACATTCAATGAGACCTAAATCATTGCTCTACGATAACGACTTTCGGAGGAGATAGCTTTTGAAAATACTCCATTTTTCCCCTATTTTCCCTCATTTTCTCCGTAATTATTTCGAAAATGGAAAAAAGTCTGGACAACAACTCCTATTTATTTTCAGAAATGCATACGTATGCAAAATTTTATTGATCTAGATCCAAAACGACAACAGTGACAGCCCTTTCCTTGATTCTGCTTAGACGTCCCTCTCAAATTTTTCAAGAAGTAAACAAAAATTTACTACATTGTGAAAAAAATACAATTAAAACATGTTAATTTAAAGCGGAAATATAATCAACTAAAAAGTCGGGGACATTTTTCTGTGACACCCGGTATTGCAGCAAGAGGCTTTATCAGGTAAAACATTATTGCCATTGCCATTAGAATTCTTATTATCATTATCCTGAACTCAAATAGCGAATGCACACTGACACTCATTAACTTCGCAGATGAGTACTTGTGAATTACCCACGCCCTCAAGCCCATGAATGATTTATCTCATTTAATTATTGTGAGCACGCTGGAAAAATGGTAAAACCTCAGAATAATCGGTGAAGGTTTCGGTGTCCATTTTATTCGGAAACATTTTCCTTCATTTATGAGCAATAATTCAAGGAAGAAATGCTCATCATTGAAAGAATGGAAGGTGGACGACACTTCATCACATGTGATTACGTAACATAATTTGTGGCAATCTCTTCTTACGGCTGAAGGCTGCTCTCATACGTCATGGTAATTTTAATTGACGAAATAAGATTTATTATCAAAATATACATGAAAAACGGGTTAAATATAGAATGTTTTTAAATACATGCAGAGTTTCATTGAGTGCTTGCGAGAAGTAAGTTACATTTGAAATCTGGAGTTTCGTCATGAGTTCGTAATTAAAATAAATCGCTCAGAGTTATCTAATCTGAGTGTAAAAATTCTCTTAATTTTGATGAATATTACTAGAAGCAACAATTTAGAGATAGCAACTAACACATTGCTAACAATAGAACCTAATATTCCTTTTGCAGATCACAAAGCTGTAGCTGCTTCTAAACTTGCCTTGTTGACAATCGGCCTCATCTGAGTAGTCTCCGCAGTCGTTGTCTGCGTCGCACCGCTGCGTCTGGGGCACACACCGGCCGTTGGCGCAAGTGAAGTCGTCTCCGCAGGTGCCTGCAGGGTGAAATTGTAAAAGTAAATTTAGGACAGTTCATTTTGTCCAGAAGTGAAGTACAACCTAATCGCTAATGTCACTTTAAGTTTTGTAGCGTTAAATTTCAGACAGAGTATTTCAAGCATGAAAAAACGAGTACACCAGGGAAACCGTATAAGTCGTTGGCAACAAACTAGCAGATGATTCCTCATCCTAAGATTTACAATAGTAAAAATTTTGCGATTACCATTCATATTTTTATTTCATTTCGTTAGTCAAGGAATTCTGTAAGACTGACTGTCACACACAGAATTAAATTTGCACGAAGTAGCTTCGTATAATTAGGGTTTACATGAGAATGGAAAGATATTCTTTGAAAATAAAAATAATGAGCTCGGATCAGAAGTAATTATGGTGGGATGAGTACAAAACAATTCGATTTGTTATCAAAGAAAATGAAAAATAAACTTTAAACATTCACCGTTGTGTGGAATGCAGCTCAGAAGACAGAATGAACTGCCCCTTTACACCACTTATAGTTTTGCCATAAGGAAAATTTTCAATTGAGACATGTGATCTAAAAGTTTCTCCATTTCGTGGTGACATTATCTAGATTGTTTCATTCATATCTGACTCAGAAAATTCTATCAGGGATTATTTTTCGAATGAAAATTCCGCTACCAATACCCCATACGGTTTCAGTTTTATTTTGGAGATTGATGCTTCAAGTTATGAGTTTTTCTTGGTGCATCTTCACTCAAACAGGCGTTACACAGTGAACTAGAACAACATTATTTTGAAGGCGTAGTAGACTCTCCAGTACTTACACTGTTTCCCTTAACGAGATCGTGAAAAGAGAGAGTACTTTTCGTTTTCAGAATTAATGTTGAATTCAGTTCTTAGCTTCTCAACATTTTTCCTCTCAATGAGAAAACTGCAGTCTTCGCATCACGATGTTTTTTTGTTTCTCGCACTTTGATTTGACCAAATAGGATAACAAGCAGGTAGCTGGAGATCTAAATTGCTGAAAGAATCTTTTCATTTAAGAAACTCTCCGCACTCGCCATTTCTTCAAATCGCAAGTAAAGAATGAAGAAGAAGAAAAGGCCAAGAAAAGATAGCAAAGATTTGAGCACCGAAAGAAATTAAGTGTTCCTGAAAAATAGAAGTCCTGATACCTAACAAGAGTAGAGATATCTCAGGAGGCTTACGTCGGATAAACGTTGGCAATCTAAACCTATTTCCTATACTCTTTGAGCAGTGATAAGGACTAGCTGCATTTTCAGTTCTTTAATTGAGAAAATATAATAAATTTAATGAGAAAAATTCAGTTTGTTGAAATTGAGAAACTAATATTTATAAAATTGAAGATGGGAATTAGGGAAGAAATCAAATTCGAAACTTCTTCCCGATTCGTTTAAAAATAAACGATATAAATTAGAAAATAATACGTTTGCTGACAAAAGTAGCTATGAACCTCGAATTCTTTTTCAATTGAATGTTTTCTAAAAATCTTCAAGTATTGTAATACATTTAAACTACAATCAGTGAGCGAACTGTCAACACCACAAAAATCGTTTTCGGACTTAATGGCATTACCGTTTTCCATCAGAATTAGAGATCGCAAATTTCCTTCTGGTAGGGAGGTATTTCATTCTCATTAACTTGACTGCACGTTGGCTTTTGGAAACTATTCAAACTGTTGCATATGTGTTGAGTAGCGTCTTTCCAAGGTCATGTAGCATTGCAAACAAGGTAAGATTTTCGAGGCTGAAAAATTTGCATTTCCATCGTTTAAACGTTGCAGTACATTAAACCCTCCTGAAACATCGTTTCTTCTCAATGCACAAAATTCTACTCGTTCAGAAAGATTTCTATTCTCCTGGCAGGGCTCTTTGCAACTTCCGCTTGTCTCCAAAATTAAGGACAAGAATGAAAAGAAAGAAAATGAAAAGAAAAACAGTTTATTTCCAATAGAGATGGTACAAAAGTACCATCATTGGTTTTTAGATATATTAAAGTTAAAACACTTGGATGATACACACACGAGTATTGTAATACCCATGTCACTAGTCGAAAAATTATTGAGAGCGATGTACTCCTAATCTTGTTTAACCAACATTTGATGATACAGGTAATGATAATTGAAAGAGATAACACAACTTCATGACTTTTGACAGTTTACACATACATGACATGAAACTTCGCAATTTTTGACGCCAGGAAATACTTTATGAATCGCTTGTTTCGGCCGATGTTCCAAAATGTTTTTTCAACGAAAGCGTGAAAGAAAAAAATATATATACGAGTATAAGCAGGAGGAACACGAAAATTACAAGTTTTGTGTTTCTAATTAATCATTTTAACATAACGATCATTAGTTGATATGCATTTTATTTAAATATAAATGGATGATCACACAAAAAATGTATAGTTTTTTACGTGAATGCTTTATAATAATAAAGAGATGACGAGTTAGGTAATGTTACAAGTTGAGAGTGAACAGATTAGATTATTAGTTAGTTTAAGCCTCCCTATCCCCAAAAATGAGATCCAAAGAGAGGAAGAAAGAAGGCACCATTTAGTATGGAGTTAAGGAAACGTGGAATCTATGCAGAAAGGGCATAAAAACAGTAAGATGAGAAAGAAGTTCATGAAACAAGAAAAATTGAAGAAGAAAGTAGTAGGAGCTGAAAAACAGGACAGCAGTGAATCGAAAAAAG